>CAXHKU010000088.1:0-160951 GCA_964017125.1 Flabesymbios commensalis
GTTGCAGTTCCTACTCTTATTTAATCACAATAGGTAGTCATGGTGACTATTTATTATTTAGAATTATGAAGAAAAATAATATATCAATTGGGATAAATGGTATAATGATATTACAAAGGATTAAACTTCCCGTATTTTTCTATGTATTTGTACCCATACAACAAGTCAAAGTAGCAAAAGAAAGCATGTTATCTACGAATTACCAACCAAAACACGCCATCTTGGGCCTATCTTCCAGTTGTCACATCCATCCATTAATTATTTGTCTTTTATTCGAAATTTTTACAGCCTAATTTGTTGCATCGACTATCAGAATACATTTAAACACCATTTGAATACTTTTTCTTCCAATTCAACAGCAGAAACATTATAATATATAATCCTAACCCTGCTTCAATGCCCTATACACACATGGTCTCACCACCCCAAATGCCAGTCCCATTGAAACACATGTATAATGCCAACATTCCAAGGGCCGAAATCACCACTTTCGTCCCTAGCTGCCCCCCTATGTGACACACCATAATAAAGCCTAAGCTGTCCTTTTTTAAAAACTGTTTCGAAAATGGTATGCTAACTTCCTGCGTTTTGAGCTACGCTCCAATGTTGAAAAAATGGTCCGTTTTGCCCAGATCTCCCGAAATATTCATGCGCCCATTCCCAGAAAAGACACAAATCCTTCTCACCCCATGTGTCCATCCGAAAATCTCACATAACAGTTATACCTCATATCACAGATAGCGAAAACAGTGTGTGCTTACAATTTATCCACATAATTACAACATTCCTGTATTTTTCTTAATTCACCAGAAGCGGAAACAACCATTTAAAGCAGTAATTTGGGTAGGGATTCTCTAGTCAGTAGCCACCCCCCTTGGATTTCGGCTCATTTAGGGTGGTGAGACCATATATAAAAATAAAATTATTTTTGTTTTATTTTTTTCAAACAAGGATGGAGCAGCAAGTTGTTCTGATCAATATATTTTTGAAATTTTTCGAATACTTCGAATGATGTTGCTTAGGGAGCTCTTTTATTAGGCACTGATATTGTGAAAATCAGCTCTTTTTCCGTAATTTTGCACTGCGGGAAACGTGGTTAGATGAAGTTGCAGTTCCTACTCTTATTTAATCACAATAGGTAGTCATGGTGACTATTTATTATTTAGAATTATGAAGAAAAATAATATATCAATTGGGATAAATGGTATAATGATATTACAAAGGATTAAACTTCCCGTATTTTTCTATGTATTTGTACCCATACAACAAGTCAAAGTAGCAAAAGAAAGCATGTTATCTACGAATTACCAACCAAAACACGCCATCTTGGGCCTATCTTCCAGTTGTCACATCCATCCATTAATTATTTGTCTTTTATTCGAAATTTTACAGCCTAATTTGTTGCATCGACTATCAGAATACATTTAAACACCATTTGAATACTTTTTCTTCCAATTCAACAGCAGAAACATTATAATATATAATCCTAACCCTGCTTCAATGCCCTATACACACATGGTCTCACCACCCCAAATGCCAGTCCCATTGAAACACATGTATAATGCCAACATTCCAAGGGCCGAAATCACCACTTTCGTCCCTAGCTGCCCCCCTATGTGACACACCATAATAAAGCCTAAGCTGTCCTTTTTTAAAAACTGTTTCGAAAATGGTATGCTAACTTCCTGCGTTTTGAGCTACGCTCCAATGTTGAAAAAATGGTCCGTTTTGCCCAGATCTCCCGAAATATTCATGCGCCCATTCCCAGAAAAGACACAAATCCTTCTCACCCCATGTGTCCATCCGAAAATCTCACATAACAGTTATACCTCATATCACAGATAGCGAAAACAGTGTGTGCTTACAATTTATCCACATAATTACAACATTCCTGTATTTTTCTTAATTCACCAGAAGCGGAAACAACCATTTAAAGCAGTAATTTGGGTAGGGATTCTCTAGTCAGTAGCCACCCCCCTTGGATTTCGGCTCATTTAGGGTGGTGAGACCATATATAAAAATAAAATTATTTTTGTTTTATTTTTTTCAAACAAGGATGGAGCAGCAAGTTGTTCTGATCAATATATTTTTGAAATTTTTCGAATACTTCGAATGATGTTGCTTAGGGAGCTCTTTTATTAGGCACTGATATTGTGAAAATCAGCTCTTTTTCCGTAATTTTGCACTGCGGGAAACGTGGTTAGATGAAGTTGCAGTTCCTACTCTTATTTAATCACAATAGGTAGTCATGGTGACTATTTATTATTTAGAATTATGAAGAAAAATAATATATCAATTGGGATAAATGGTATAATGATATTACAAAGGATTAAACTTCCCGTATTTTTCTATGTATTTGTACCCATACAACAAGTCAAAGTAGCAAAAGAAAGCATGTTATCTACGAATTACCAACCAAAACACGCCATCTTGGGCCTATCTTCCAGTTGTCACATCCATCCATTAATTATTTGTCTTTTATTCGAAATTTTACAGCCTAATTTGTTGCATCGACTATCAGAATACATTTAAACACCATTTGAATACTTTTTCTTCCAATTCAACAGCAGAAACATTATAATATATAATCCTAACCCTGCTTCAATGCCCTATACACACATGGTCTCACCACCCCAAATGCCAGTCCCATTGAAACACATGTATAATGCCAACATTCCAAGGGCCGAAATCACCACTTTCGTCCCTAGCTGCCCCCCTATGTGACACACCATAATAAAGCCTAAGCTGTCCTTTTTTAAAAACTGTTTCGAAAATGGTATGCTAACTTCCTGCGTTTTGAGCTACGCTCCAATGTTGAAAAAATGGTCCGTTTTGCCCAGATCTCCCGAAATATTCATGCGCCCATTCCCAGAAAAGACACAAATCCTTCTCACCCCATGTGTCCATCCGAAAATCTCACATAACAGTTATACCTCATATCACAGATAGCGAAAACAGTGTGTGCTTACAATTTATCCACATAATTACAACATTCCTGAATTTTTCTTAATTCACCAGAAGCGGAAACAACCATTTAAAGCAGTAATTTGGGTAGGGATTCTCTAGTCAGTAGCCACCCCCCTTGGATTTCGGCTCATTTAGGGTGGTGAGACCATATATAAAAATAAAATTATTTTTGTTTTATTTTTTTCAAACAAGGATGGAGCAGCAAGTTGTTCTGATCAATATATTTTTGAAATTTTTCGAATACTTCGAATGATGTTGCTTAGGGAGCTCTTTTATTAGGCACTGATATTGTGAAAATCAGCTCTTTTTCCGTAATTTTGCACTGCGGGAAACGTGGTTAGATGAAGTTGCAGTTCCTACTCTTATTTAATCACAATAGGTAGTCATGGTGACTATTTATTATTTAGAATTATGAAGAAAAATAATATATCAATTGGGATAAATGGTATAATGATATTACAAAGGATTAAACTTCCCGTATTTTTCTATGTATTTGTACCCATACAACAAGTCAAAGTAGCAAAAGAAAGCATGTTATCTACGAATTACCAACCAAAACACGCCATCTTGGGCCTATCTTCCAGTTGTCACATCCATCCATTAATTATTTGTCTTTTATTCGAAATTTTACAGCCTAATTTGTTGCATCGACTATCAGAATACATTTAAACACCATTTGAATACTTTTTCTTCCAATTCAACAGCAGAAACATTATAATATATAATCCTAACCCTGCTTCAATGCCCTATACACACATGGTCTCACCACCCCAAATGCCAGTCCCATTGAAACACATGTATAATGCCAACATTCCAAGGGCCGAAATCACCACTTTCGTCCCTAGCTGCCCCCCTATGTGACACACCATAATAAAGCCTAAGCTGTCCTTTTTTAAAAACTGTTTCGAAAATGGTATGCTAACTTCCTGCGTTTTGAGCTACGCTCCAATGTTGAAAAAATGGTCCGTTTTGCCCAGATCTCCCGAAATATTCATGCGCCCATTCCCAGAAAAGACACAAATCCTTCTCACCCCATGTGTCCATCCGAAAATCTCACATAACAGTTATACCTCATATCACAGATAGCGAAAACAGTGTGTGCTTACAATTTATCCACATAATTACAACATTCCTGTATTTTTCTTAATTCACCAGAAGCGGAAACAACCATTTAAAGCAGTAATTTGGGTAGGGATTCTCTAGTCAGTAGCCACCCCCCTTGGATTTCGGCTCATTTAGGGTGGTGAGACCATATATAAAAATAAAATTATTTTTGTTTTATTTTTTTCAAACAAGGATGGAGCAGCAAGTTGTTCTGATCAATATATTTTTGAAATTTTTCGAATACTTCGAATGATGTTG
This sequence comes from Flabesymbios commensalis, assembly GCA_964017125.1. Taxonomy (NCBI): domain Eukaryota; kingdom Metazoa; phylum Annelida; class Polychaeta; order Terebellida; family Flabelligeridae; genus Flabesymbios; species Flabesymbios commensalis. Next base: position 4,330 of record CAXHKU010000088.1, read on the forward strand.
CTTAGGGAGCTCTTTTATTAGGCACTGATATTGTGAAAATCAGCTCTTTTTCCGTAATTTTGCACTGCGGGAAACGTGGTTAGATGAAGTTGCAGTTCCTACTCTTATTTAATCACAATAGGTAGTCATGGTGACTATTTATTATTTAGAATTATGAAGAAAAATAATATATCAATTGGGATAAATGGTATAATGATATTACAAAGGATTAAACTTCCCGTATTTTTCTATGTATTTGTACCCATACAACAAGTCAAAGTAGCAAAAGAAAGCATGTTATCTACGAATTACCAACCAAAACACGCCATCTTGGGCCTATCTTCCAGTTGTCACATCCATCCATTAATTATTTGTCTTTTATTCGAAATTTTACAGCCTAATTTGTTGCATCGACTATCAGAATACATTTAAACACCATTTGAATACTTTTTCTTCCAATTCAACAGCAGAAACATTATAATATATAATCCTAACCCTGCTTCAATGCCCTATACACACATGGTCTCACCACCCCAAATGCCAGTCCCATTGAAACACATGTATAATGCCAACATTCCAAGGGCCGAAATCACCACTTTCGTCCCTAGCTGCCCCCCTATGTGACACACCATAATAAAGCCTAAGCTGTCCTTTTTTAAAAACTGTTTCGAAAATGGTATGCTAACTTCCTGCGTTTTGAGCTACGCTCCAATGTTGAAAAAATGGTCCGTTTTGCCCAGATCTCCCGAAATATTCATGCGCCCATTCCCAGAAAAGACACAAATCCTTCTCACCCCATGTGTCCATCCGAAAATCTCACATAACAGTTATACCTCATATCACAGATAGCGAAAACAGTGTGTGCTTACAATTTATCCACATAATTACAACATTCCTGTATTTTTCTTAATTCACCAGAAGCGGAAACAACCATTTAAAGCAGTAATTTGGGTAGGGATTCTCTAGTCAGTAGCCACCCCCCTTGGATTTCGGCTCATTTAGGGTGGTGAGACCATATATAAAAATAAAATTATTTTTGTTTTATTTTTTTCAAACAAGGATGGAGCAGCAAGTTGTTCTGATCAATATATTTTTGAAATTTTTCGAATACTTCGAATGATGTTGCTTAGGGAGCTCTTTTATTAGGCACTGATATTGTGAAAATCAGCTCTTTTTCCGTAATTTTGCACTGCGGGAAACGTGGTTAGATGAAGTTGCAGTTCCTACTCTTATTTAATCACAATAGGTAGTCATGGTGACTATTTATTATTTAGAATTATGAAGAAAAATAATATATCAATTGGGATAAATGGTATAATGATATTACAAAGGATTAAACTTCCCGTATTTTTCTATGTATTTGTACCCATACAACAAGTCAAAGTAGCAAAAGAAAGCATGTTATCTACGAATTACCAACCAAAACACGCCATCTTGGGCCTATCTTCCAGTTGTCACATCCATCCATTAATTATTTGTCTTTTATTCGAAATTTTACAGCCTAATTTGTTGCATCGACTATCAGAATACATTTAAACACCATTTGAATACTTTTTCTTCCAATTCAACAGCAGAAACATTATAATATATAATCCTAACCCTGCTTCAATGCCCTATACACACATGGTCTCACCACCCCAAATGCCAGTCCCATTGAAACACATGTATAATGCCAACATTCCAAGGGCCGAAATCACCACTTTCGTCCCTAGCTGCCCCCCTATGTGACACACCATAATAAAGCCTAAGCTGTCCTTTTTTAAAAACTGTTTCGAAAATGGTATGCTAACTTCCTGCGTTTTGAGCTACGCTCCAATGTTGAAAAAATGGTCCGTTTTGCCCAGATCTCCCGAAATATTCATGCGCCCATTCCCAGAAAAGACACAAATCCTTCTCACCCCATGTGTCCATCCGAAAATCTCACATAACAGTTATACCTCATATCACAGATAGCGAAAACAGTGTGTGCTTACAATTTATCCACATAATTACAACATTCCTGTATTTTTCTTAATTCACCAGAAGCGGAAACAACCATTTAAAGCAGTAATTTGGGTAGGGATTCTCTAGTCAGTAGCCACCCCCCTTGGATTTCGGCTCATTTAGGGTGGTGAGACCATATATAAAAAATAAAATTATTTTTGTTTTATTTTTTTCAAACAAGGATGGAGCAGCAAGTTGTTCTGATCAATATATTTTTGAAATTTTTCGAATACTTCGAATGATGTTGCTTAGGGAGCTCTTTTATTAGGCACTGATATTGTGAAAATCAGCTCTTTTTCCGTAATTTTGCACTGCGGGAAACGTGGTTAGATGAAGTTGCAGTTCCTACTCTTATTTAATCACAATAGGTAGTCATGGTGACTATTTATTATTTAGAATTATGAAGAAAAATAATATATCAATTGGGATAAATGGTATAATGATATTACAAAGGATTAAACTTCCCGTATTTTTCTATGTATTTGTACCCATACAACAAGTCAAAGTAGCAAAAGAAAGCATGTTATCTACGAATTACCAACCAAAACACGCCATCTTGGGCCTATCTTCCAGTTGTCACATCCATCCATTAATTATTTGTCTTTTATTCGAAATTTTACAGCCTAATTTGTTGCATCGACTATCAGAATACATTTAAACACCATTTGAATACTTTTTCTTCCAATTCAACAGCAGAAACATTATAATATATAATCCTAACCCTGCTTCAATGCCCTATACACACATGGTCTCACCACCCCAAATGCCAGTCCCATTGAAACACATGTATAATGCCAACATTCCAAGGGCCGAAATCACCACTTTCGTCCCTAGCTGCCCCCCTATGTGACACACCATAATAAAGCCTAAGCTGTCCTTTTTTAAAAACTGTTTCGAAAATGGTATGCTAACTTCCTGCGTTTTGAGCTACGCTCCAATGTTGAAAAAATGGTCCGTTTTGCCCAGATCTCCCGAAATATTCATGCGCCCATTCCCAGAAAAGACACAAATCCTTCTCACCCCATGTGTCCATCCGAAAATCTCACATAACAGTTATACCTCATATCACAGATAGCGAAAACAGTGTGTGCTTACAATTTATCCACATAATTACAACATTCCTGTATTTTTCTTAATTCACCAGAAGCGGAAACAACCATTTAAAGCAGTAATTTGGGTAGGGATTCTCTAGTCAGTAGCCACCCCCCTTGGATTTCGGCTCATTTAGGGTGGTGAGACCATATATAAAAATAAAATTATTTTTGTTTTATTTTTTTCAAACAAGGATGGAGCAGCAAGTTGTTCTGATCAATATATTTTTGAAATTTTTCGAATACTTCGAATGATGTTGCTTAGGGAGCTCTTTTATTAGGCACTGATATTGTGAAAATCAGCTCTTTTTCCGTAATTTTGCACTGCGGGAAACGTGGTTAGATGAAGTTGCAGTTCCTACTCTTATTTAATCACAATAGGTAGTCATGGTGACTATTTATTATTTAGAATTATGAAGAAAAATAATATATCAATTGGGATAAATGGTATAATGATATTACAAAGGATTAAACTTCCCGTATTTTTCTATGTATTTGTACCCATACAACAAGTCAAAGTAGCAAAAGAAAGCATGTTATCTACGAATTACCAACCAAAACACGCCATCTTGGGCCTATCTTCCAGTTGTCACATCCATCCATTAATTATTTGTCTTTTATTCGAAATTTTACAGCCTAATTTGTTGCATCGACTATCAGAATACATTTAAACACCATTTGAATACTTTTTCTTCCAATTCAACAGCAGAAACATTATAATATATAATCCTAACCCTGCTTCAATGCCCTATACACACATGGTCTCACCACCCCAAATGCCAGTCCCATTGAAACACATGTATAATGCCAACATTCCAAGGGCCGAAATCACCACTTTCGTCCCTAGCTGCCCCCCTATGTGACACACCATAATAAAGCCTAAGCTGTCCTTTTTTAAAACTGTTTCGAAAATGGTATGCTAACTTCCTGCGTTTTGAGCTACGCTCCAATGTTGAAAAAATGGTCCGTTTTGCCCAGATCTCCCGAAATATTCATGCGCCCATTCCCAGAAAAGACACAAATCCTTCTCACCCATGTGTCCATCCGAAAATCTCACATAACAGTTATACCTCATATCACAGATAGCGAAAACAGTGTGTGCTTACAATTTATCCACATAATTACAACATTCCTGTATTTTTCTTAATTCACCAGAAGCGGAAACAACCATTTAAAGCAGTAATTTGGGTAGGGATTCTCTAGTCAGTAGCCACCCCCCTTGGATTTCGGCTCATTTAGGGTGGTGAGACCATATATAAAAATAAAATTATTTTTGTTTTATTTTTTTCAAACAAGGATGGAGCAGCAAGTTGTTCTGATCAATATATTTTTGAAATTTTTCGAATACTTCGAATGATGTTGCTTAGGGAGCTCTTTTATTAGGCACTGATATTGTGAAAATCAGCTCTTTTTCCGTAATTTTGCACTGCGGGAAACGTGGTTAGATGAAGTTGCAGTTCCTACTCTTATTTAATCACAATAGGTAGTCATGGTGACTATTTATTATTTAGAATTATGAAGAAAAATAATATATCAATTGGGATAAATGGTATAATGATATTACAAAGGATTAAACTTCCCGTATTTTTCTATGTATTTGTACCCATACAACAAGTCAAAGTAGCAAAAGAAAGCATGTTATCTACGAATTACCAACCAAAACACGCCATCTTGGGCCTATCTTCCAGTTGTCACATCCATCCATTAATTATTTGTCTTTTATTCGAAATTTTACAGCCTAATTTGTTGCATCGACTATCAGAATACATTTAAACACCATTTGAATACTTTTTCTTCCAATTCAACAGCAGAAACATTATAATATATAATCCTAACCCTGCTTCAATGCCCTATACACACATGGTCTCACCACCCCAAATGCCAGTCCCATTGAAACACATGTATAATGCCAACATTCCAAGGGCCGAAATCACCACTTTCGTCCCTAGCTGCCCCCCTATGTGACACACCATAATAAAGCCTAAGCTGTCCTTTTTTAAAAACTGTTTCGAAAATGGTATGCTAACTTCCTGCGTTTTGAGCTACGCTCCAATGTTGAAAAAATGGTCCGTTTTGCCCAGATCTCCGAAATATTCATGCGCCCATTCCAGAAAAGACACAAATCCTTCTCACCCCATGTGTCCATCCGAAAATCTCACATAACAGTTATACCTCATATCACAGATAGCGAAAACAGTGTGTGCTTACAATTTATCCACATAATTACAACATTCCTGTATTTTTCTTAATTCACCAGAAGCGGAAACAACCATTTAAAGCAGTAATTTGGGTAGGGATTCTCTAGTCAGTAGCCACCCCCCTTGGATTTCGGCTCATTTAGGGTGGTGAGACCATATATAAAAATAAAATTATTTTTGTTTTATTTTTTTCAAACAAGGATGGAGCAGCAAGTTGTTCTGATCAATATATTTTTGAAATTTTTCGAATACTTCGAATGATGTTGCTTAGGGAGCTCTTTTATTAGGCACTGATATTGTGAAAATCAGCTCTTTTTCCGTAATTTTGCACTGCGGGAAACGTGGTTAGATGAAGTTGCAGTTCCTACTCTTATTTAATCACAATAGGTAGTCATGGTGACTATTTATTATTTAGAATTATGAAGAAAAATAATATATCAATTGGGATAAATGGTATAATGATATTACAAAGGATTAAACTTCCCGTATTTTTCTATGTATTTGTACCCATACAACAAGTCAAAGTAGCAAAAGAAAGCATGTTATCTACGAATTACCAACCAAAACACGCCATCTTGGGCCTATCTTCCAGTTGTCACATCCATCCATTAATTATTTGTCTTTTATTCGAAATTTTACAGCCTAATTTGTTGCATCGACTATCAGAATACATTTAAACACCATTTGAATACTTTTTCTTCCAATTCAACAGCAGAAACATTATAATATATAATCCTAACCCTGCTTCAATGCCCTATACACACATGGTCTCACCACCCCAAATGCCAGTCCCATTGAAACACATGTATAATGCCAACATTCCAAGGGCCGAAATCACCACTTTCGTCCCTAGCTGCCCCCCTATGTGACACACCATAATAAAGCCTAAGCTGTCCTTTTTTAAAAACTGTTTCGAAAATGGTATGCTAACTTCCTGCGTTTTGAGCTACGCTCCAATGTTGAAAAAATGGTCCGTTTTGCCCAGATCTCCCGAAATATTCATGCGCCCATTCCCAGAAAAGACACAAATCCTTCTCACCCCATGTATCCATCCGAAAATCTCACATAACAGTTATACCTCATATCACAGATAGCGAAAACAGTGTGTGCTTACAATTTATCCACATAATTACAACATTCCTGTATTTTTCTTAATTCACCAGAAGCGGAAACAACCATTTAAAGCAGTAATTTGGGTAGGGATTCTCTAGTCAGTAGCCACCCCCCTTGGATTTCGGCTCATTTAGGGTGGTGAGACCATATATAAAAATAAAATTATTTTTGTTTTATTTTTTTCAAACAAGGATGGAGCAGCAAGTTGTTCTGATCAATATATTTTTGAAATTTTTCGAATACTTCGAATGATGTTGCTTAGGGAGCTCTTTTATTAGGCACTGATATTGTGAAAATCAGCTCTTTTTCCGTAATTTTGCACTGCGGGAAACGTGGTTAGATGAAGTTGCAGTTCCTACTCTTATTTAATCACAATAGGTAGTCATGGTGACTATTTATTATTTAGAATTATGAAGAAAAATAATATATCAATTGGGATAAATGGTATAATGATATTACAAAGGATTAAACTTCCCGTATTTTTCTATGTATTTGTACCCATACAACAAGTCAAAGTAGCAAAAGAAAGCATGTTATCTACGAATTACCAACCAAAACACGCCATCTTGGGCCTATCTTCCAGTTGTCACATCCATCCATTAATTATTTGTCTTTTATTCGAAATTTTACAGCCTAATTTGTTGCATCGACTATCAGAATACATTTAAACACCATTTGAATACTTTTTCTTCCAATTCAACAGCAGAAACATTATAATATATAATCCTAACCCTGCTTCAATGCCCTATACACACATGGTCTCACCACCCCAAATGCCAGTCCCATTGAAACACATGTATAATGCCAACATTCCAAGGGCCGAAATCACCACTTTCGTCCCTAGCTGCCCCCCTATGTGACACACCATAATAAAGCCTAAGCTGTCCTTTTTTAAAAACTGTTTCGAAAATGGTATGCTAACTTCCTGCGTTTTGAGCTACGCTCCAATGTTGAAAAAATGGTCCGTTTTGCCCAGATCTCCCGAAATATTCATGCGCCCATTCCCAGAAAAGACACAAATCCTTCTCACCCCATGTGTCCATCCGAAAATCTCACATAACAGTTATACCTCATATCACAGATAGCGAAAACAGTGTGTGCTTACAATTTATCCACATAATTACAACATTCCTGTATTTTTCTTAATTCACCAGAAGCGGAAACAACCATTTAAAGCAGTAATTTGGGTAGGGATTCTCTAGTCAGTAGCCACCCCCCTTGGATTTCGGCTCATTTAGGGTGGTGAGACCATATATAAAAATAAAATTATTTTTGTTTTATTTTTTTCAAACAAGGATGGAGCAGCAAGTTGTTCTGATCAATATATTTTTGAAATTTTTCGAATACTTCGAATGATGTTGCTTAGGGAGCTCTTTTATTAGGCACTGATATTGTGAAAATCAGCTCTTTTTCCGTAATTTTGCACTGCGGGAAACGTGGTTAGATGAAGTTGCAGTTCCTACTCTTATTTAATCACAATAGGTAGTCATGGTGACTATTTATTATTTAGAATTATGAAGAAAAATAATATATCAATTGGGATAAATGGTATAATGATATTACAAAGGATTAAACTTCCCGTATTTTTCTATGTATTTGTACCCATACAACAAGTCAAAGTAGCAAAAGAAAGCATGTTATCTACGAATTACCAACCAAAACACGCCATCTTGGGCCTATCTTCCAGTTGTCACATCCATCCATTAATTATTTGTCTTTTATTCGAAATTTTACAGCCTAATTTGTTGCATCGACTATCAGAATACATTTAAACACCATTTGAATACTTTTTCTTCCAATTCAACAGCAGAAACATTATAATATATAATCCTAACCCTGCTTCAATGCCCTATACACACATGGTCTCACCACCCCAAATGCCAGTCCCATTGAAACACATGTATAATGCCAACATTCCAAGGGCCGAAATCACCACTTTCGTCCCTAGCTGCCCCCCTATGTGACACACCATAATAAAGCCTAAGCTGTCCTTTTTTAAAAACTGTTTCGAAAATGGTATGCTAACTTCCTGCGTTTTGAGCTACGCTCCAATGTTGAAAAAATGGTCCGTTTTGCCCAGATCTCCCGAAATATTCATGCGCCCATTCCCAGAAAAGACACAAATCCTTCTCACCCCATGTGTCCATCCGAAAATCTCACATAACAGTTATACCTCATATCACAGATAGCGAAAACAGTGTGTGCTTACAATTTATCCACATAATTACAACATTCCTGTATTTTTCTTAATTCACCAGAAGCGGAAACAACCATTTAAAGCAGTAATTTGGGTAGGGATTCTCTAGTCAGTAGCCACCCCCCTTGGATTTCGGCTCATTTAGGGTGGTGAGACCATATATAAAAATAAAATTATTTTTGTTTTATTTTTTTCAAACAAGGATGGAGCAGCAAGTTGTTCTGATCAATATATTTTTGAAATTTTTCGAATACTTCGAATGATGTTGCTTAGGGAGCTCTTTTATTAGGCACTGATATTGTGAAAATCAGCTCTTTTTCCGTAATTTTGCACTGCGGGAAACGTGGTTAGATGAAGTTGCAGTTCCTACTCTTATTTAATCACAATAGGTAGTCATGGTGACTATTTATTATTTAGAATTATGAAGAAAAATAATATATCAATTGGGATAAATGGTATAATGATATTACAAAGGATTAAACTTCCCGTATTTTTCTATGTATTTGTACCCATACAACAAGTCAAAGTAGCAAAAGAAAGCATGTTATCTACGAATTACCAACCAAAACACGCCATCTTGGGCCTATCTTCCAGTTGTCACATCCATCCATTAATTATTTGTCTTTTATTCGAAATTTTACAGCCTAATTTGTTGCATCGACTATCAGAATACATTTAAACACCATTTGAATACTTTTTCTTCCAATTCAACAGCAGAAACATTATAATATATAATCCTAACCCTGCTTCAATGCCCTATACACACATGGTCTCACCACCCCAAATGCCAGTCCCATTGAAACACATGTATAATGCCAACACTCCAAGGGCCGAAATCACCACTTTCGTCCCTAGCTGCCCCCCTATGTGACACACCATAATAAAGCCTAAGCTGTCCTTTTTTAAAAACTGTTTCGAAAATGGTATGCTAACTTCCTGCGTTTTGAGCTACGCTCCAATGTTGAAAAAATGGTCCGTTTTGCCCAGATCTCCCGAAATATTCATGCGCCCATTCCCAGAAAAGACACAAATCCTTCTCACCCCATGTGTCCATCCGAAAATCTCACATAACAGTTATACCTCATATCACAGATAGCGAAAACAGTGTGTGCTTACAATTTATCCACATAATTACAACATTCCTGTATTTTTCTTAATTCACCAGAAGCGGAAACAACCATTTAAAGCAGTAATTTGGGTAGGGATTCTCTAGTCAGTAGCCACCCCCCTTGGATTTCGGCTCATTTAGGGTGGTGAGACCATATATAAAAATAAAATTATTTTTGTTTTATTTTTTTCAAACAAGGATGGAGCAGCAAGTTGTTCTGATCAATATATTTTTGAAATTTTTCGAATACTTCGAATGATGTTGCTTAGGGAGCTCTTTTATTAGGCACTGATATTGTGAAAATCAGCTCTTTTTCCGTAATTTTGCACTGCGGGAAACGTGGTTAGATGAAGTTGCAGTTCCTACTCTTATTTAATCACAATAGGTAGTCATGGTGACTATTTATTATTTAGAATTATGAAGAAAAATAATATATCAATTGGGATAAATGGTATAATGATATTACAAAGGATTAAACTTCCCGTATTTTTCTATGTATTTGTACCCATACAACAAGTCAAAGTAGCAAAAGAAAGCATGTTATCTACGAATTACCAACCAAAACACGCCATCTTGGGCCTATCTTCCAGTTGTCACATCCATCCATTAATTATTTGTCTTTTATTCGAAATTTTACAGCCTAATTTGTTGCATCGACTATCAGAATACATTTAAACACCATTTGAATACTTTTTCTTCCAATTCAACAGCAGAAACATTATAATATATAATCCTAACCCTGCTTCAATGCCCTATACACACATGGTCTCACCACCCCAAATGCCAGTCCCATTGAAACACATGTATAATGCCAACATTCCAAGGGCCGAAATCACCACTTTCGTCCCTAGCTGCCCCCCTATGTGACACACCATAATAAAGCCTAAGCTGTCCTTTTTTAAAAACTGTTTCGAAAATGGTATGCTAACTTCCTGCGTTTTGAGCTACGCTCCAATGTTGAAAAAATGGTCCGTTTTGCCCAGATCTCCCGAAATATTCATGCGCCCATTCCCAGAAAAGACACAAATCCTTCTCACCCCATGTGTCCATCCGAAAATCTCACATAACAGTTATACCTCATATCACAGATAGCGAAAACAGTGTGTGCTTACAATTTATCCACATAATTACAACATTCCTGTATTTTTCTTAATTCACCAGAAGCGGAAACAACCATTTAAAGCAGTAATTTGGGTAGGGATTCTCTAGTCAGTAGCCACCCCCCTTGGATTTCGGCTCATTTAGGGTGGTGAGACCATATATAAAAATAAAATTATTTTTGTTTTATTTTTTTCAAACAAGGATGGAGCAGCAAGTTGTTCTGATCAATATATTTTTGAAATTTTTCGAATACTTCGAATGATGTTGCTTAGGGAGCTCTTTTATTAGGCACTGATATTGTGAAAATCAGCTCTTTTTCCGTAATTTTGCACTGCGGGAAACGTGGTTAGATGAAGTTGCAGTTCCTACTCTTATTTAATCACAATAGGTAGTCATGGTGACTATTTATTATTTAGAATTATGAAGAAAAATAATATATCAATTGGGATAAATGGTATAATGATATTACAAAGGATTAAACTTCCCGTATTTTTCTATGTATTTGTACCCATACAACAAGTCAAAGTAGCAAAAGAAAGCATGTTATCTACGAATTACCAACCAAAACACGCCATCTTGGGCCTATCTTCCAGTTGTCACATCCATCCATTAATTATTTGTCTTTTATTCGAAATTTTACAGCCTAATTTGTTGCATCGACTATCAGAATACATTTAAACACCATTTGAATACTTTTTCTTCCAATTCAACAGCAGAAACATTATAATATATAATCCTAACCCTGCTTCAATGCCCTATACACACATGGTCTCACCACCCCAAATGCCAGTCCCATTGAAACACATGTATAATGCCAACATTCCAAGGGCCGAAATCACCACTTTCGTCCCTAGCTGCCCCCCTATGTGACACACCATAATAAAGCCTAAGCTGTCCTTTTTTAAAAACTGTTTCGAAAATGGTATGCTAACTTCCTGCGTTTTGAGCTACGCTCCAATGTTGAAAAAATGGTCCGTTTTGCCCAGATCTCCCGAAATATTCATGCGCCCATTCCCAGAAAAGACACAAATCCTTCTCACCCCATGTGTCCATCCGAAAATCTCACATAACAGCTATACCTCATATCACAGATAGCGAAAACAGTGTGTGCTTACAATTTATCCACATAATTACAACATTCCTGTATTTTTCTTAATTCACCAGAAGCGGAAACAACCATTTAAAGCAGTAATTTGGGTAGGGATTCTCTAGTCAGTAGCCACCCCCCTTGGATTTCGGCTCATTTAGGGTGGTGAGACCATATATAAAAATAAAATTATTTTTGTTTTATTTTTTTCAAACAAGGATGGAGCAGCAAGTTGTTCTGATCAATATATTTTTGAAATTTTTCGAATACTTCGAATGATGTTGCTTAGGGAGCTCTTTTATTAGGCACTGATATTGTGAAAATCAGCTCTTTTTCCGTAATTTTGCACTGCGGGAAACGTGGTTAGATGAAGTTGCAGTTCCTACTCTTATTTAATCACAATAGGTAGTCATGGTGACTATTTATTATTTAGAATTATGAAGAAAAATAATATATCAATTGGGATAAATGGTATAATGATATTACAAAGGATTAAACTTCCCGTATTTTTCTATGTATTTGTACCCATACAACAAGTCAAAGTAGCAAAAGAAAGCATGTTATCTACGAATTACCAACCAAAACACGCCATCTTGGGCCTATCTTCCAGTTGTCACATCCATCCATTAATTATTTGTCTTTTATTCGAAATTTTACAGCCTAATTTGTTGCATCGACTATCAGAATACATTTAAACACCATTTGAATACTTTTTCTTCCAATTCAACAGCAGAAACATTATAATATATAATCCTAACCCTGCTTCAATGCCCTATACACACATGGTCTCACCACCCCAAATGCCAGTCCCATTGAAACACATGTATAATGCCAACATTCCAAGGGCCGAAATCACCACTTTCGTCCCTAGCTGCCCCCCTATGTGACACACCATAATAAAGCCTAAGCTGTCCTTTTTTAAAAACTGTTTCGAAAATGGTATGCTAACTTCCTGCGTTTTGAGCTACGCTCCAATGTTGAAAAAATGGTCCGTTTTGCCCAGATCTCCCGAAATATTCATGCGCCCATTCCCAGAAAAGACACAAATCCTTCTCACCCCATGTGTCCATCCGAAAATCTCACATAACAGTTATACCTCATATCACAGATAGCGAAAACAGTGTGTGCTTACAATTTATCCACATAATTACAACATTCCTGTATTTTTCTTAATTCACCAGAAGCGGAAACAACCATTTAAAGCAGTAATTTGGGTAGGGATTCTCTAGTCAGTAGCCACCCCCCTTGGATTTCGGCTCATTTAGGGTGGTGAGACCATATATAAAAATAAAATTATTTTTGTTTTATTTTTTTCAAACAAGGATGGAGCAGCAAGTTGTTCTGATCAATATATTTTTGAAATTTTTCGAATACTTCGAATGATGTTGCTTAGGGAGCTCTTTTATTAGGCACTGATATTGTGAAAATCAGCTCTTTTTCCGTAATTTTGCACTGCGGGAAACGTGGTTAGATGAAGTTGCAGTTCCTACTCTTATTTAATCACAATAGGTAGTCATGGTGACTATTTATTATTTAGAATTATGAAGAAAAATAATATATCAATTGGGATAAATGGTATAATGATATTACAAAGGATTAAACTTCCCGTATTTTTCTATGTATTTGTACCCATACAACAAGTCAAAGTAGCAAAAGAAAGCATGTTATCTACGAATTACCAACCAAAACACGCCATCTTGGGCCTATCTTCCAGTTGTCACATCCATCCATTAATTATTTGTCTTTTATTCGAAATTTTACAGCCTAATTTGTTGCATCGACTATCAGAATACATTTAAACACCATTTGAATACTTTTTCTTCCAATTCAACAGCAGAAACATTATAATATATAATCCTAACCCTGCTTCAATGCCCTATACACACATGGTCTCACCACCCCAAATGCCAGTCCCATTGAAACACATGTATAATGCCAACATTCCAAGGGCCGAAATCACCACTTTCGTCCCTAGCTGCCCCCCTATGTGACACACCATAATAAAGCCTAAGCTGTCCTTTTTTAAAAACTGTTTCGAAAATGGTATGCTAACTTCCTGCGTTTTGAGCTACGCTCCAATGTTGAAAAAATGGTCCGTTTTGCCCAGATCTCCCGAAATATTCATGCGCCCATTCCCAGAAAAGACACAAATCCTTCTCACCCCATGTGTCCATCCGAAAATCTCACATAACAGTTATACCTCATATCACAGATAGCGAAAACAGTGTGTGCTTACAATTTATCCACATAATTACAACATTCCTGTATTTTTCTTAATTCACCAGAAGCGGAAACAACCATTTAAAGCAGTAATTTGGGTAGGGATTCTCTAGTCAGTAGCCACCCCCCTTGGATTTCGGCTCATTTAGGGTGGTGAGACCATATATAAAAATAAAATTATTTTTGTTTTATTTTTTTCAAACAAGGATGGAGCAGCAAGTTGTTCTGATCAATATATTTTTGAAATTTTTCGAATACTTCGAATGATGTTGCTTAGGGAGCTCTTTTATTAGGCACTGATATTGTGAAAATCAGCTCTTTTTCCGTAATTTTGCACTGCGGGAAACGTGGTTAGATGAAGTTGCAGTTCCTACTCTTATTTAATCACAATAGGTAGTCATGGTGACTATTTATTATTTAGAATTATGAAGAAAAATAATATATCAATTGGGATAAATGGTATAATGATATTACAAAGGATTAAACTTCCCGTATTTTTCTATGTATTTGTACCCATACAACAAGTCAAAGTAGCAAAAGAAAGCATGTTATCTACGAATTACCAACCAAAACACGCCATCTTGGGCCTATCTTCCAGTTGTCACATCCATCCATTAATTATTTGTCTTTTATTCGAAATTTTACAGCCTAATTTGTTGCATCGACTATCAGAATACATTTAAACACCATTTGAATACTTTTTCTTCCAATTCAACAGCAGAAACATTATAATATATAATCCTAACCCTGCTTCAATGCCCTATACACACATGGTCTCACCACCCCAAATGCCAGTCCCATTGAAACACATGTATAATGCCAACATTCCAAGGGCCGAAATCACCACTTTCGTCCCTAGCTGCCCCCCTATGTGACACACCATAATAAAGCCTAAGCTGTCCTTTTTTAAAAACTGTTTCGAAAATGGTATGCTAACTTCCTGCGTTTTGAGCTACGCTCCAATGTTGAAAAAATGGTCCGTTTTGCCCAGATCTCCCGAAATATTCATGCGCCCATTCCCAGAAAAGACACAAATCCTTCTCACCCCATGTGTCCATCCGAAAATCTCACATAACAGTTATACCTCATATCACAGATAGCGAAAACAGTGTGTGCTTACAATTTATCCACATAATTACAACATTCCTGTATTTTTCTTAATTCACCAGAAGCGGAAACAACCATTTAAAGCAGTAATTTGGGTAGGGATTCTCTAGTCAGTAGCCACCCCCCTTGGATTTCGGCTCATTTAGGGTGGTGAGACCATATATAAAAATAAAATTATTTTTGTTTTATTTTTTTCAAACAAGGATGGAGCAGCAAGTTGTTCTGATCAATATATTTTTGAAATTTTTCGAATACTTCGAATGATGTTGCTTAGGGAGCTCTTTTATTAGGCACTGATATTGTGAAAATCAGCTCTTTTTCCGTAATTTTGCACTGCGGGAAACGTGGTTAGATGAAGTTGCAGTTCCTACTCTTATTTAATCACAATAGGTAGTCATGGTGACTATTTATTATTTAGAATTATGAAGAAAAATAATATATCAATTGGGATAAATGGTATAATGATATTACAAAGGATTAAACTTCCCGTATTTTTCTATGTATTTGTACCCATACAACAAGTCAAAGTAGCAAAAGAAAGCATGTTATCTACGAATTACCAACCAAAACACGCCATCTTGGGCCTATCTTCCAGTTGTCACATCCATCCATTAATTATTTGTCTTTTATTCGAAATTTTACAGCCTAATTTGTTGCATCGACTATCAGAATACATTTAAACACCATTTGAATACTTTTTCTTCCAATTCAACAGCAGAAACATTATAATATATAATCCTAACCCTGCTTCAATGCCCTATACACACATGGTCTCACCACCCCAAATGCCAGTCCCATTGAAACACATGTATAGTGCCAACATTCCAAGGGCCGAAATCACCACTTTCGTCCCTAGCTGCCCCCCTATGTGACACACCATAATAAAGCCTAAGCTGTCCTTTTTTAAAAACTGTTTCGAAAATGGTATGCTAACTTCCTGCGTTTTGAGCTACGCTCCAATGTTGAAAAAATGGTCCGTTTTGCCCAGATCTCCCGAAATATTCATGCGCCCATTCCCAGAAAAGACACAAATCCTTCTCACCCCATGTGTCCATCCGAAAATCTCACATAACAGTTATACCTCATATCACAGATAGCGAAAACAGTGTGTGCTTACAATTTATCCACATAATTACAACATTCCTGTATTTTTCTTAATTCACCAGAAGCGGAAACAACCATTTAAAGCAGTAATTTGGGTAGGGATTCTCTAGTCAGTAGCCACCCCCCTTGGATTTCGGCTCATTTAGGGTGGTGAGACCATATATAAAAATAAAATTATTTTTGTTTTATTTTTTTCAAACAAGGATGGAGCAGCAAGTTGTTCTGATCAATATATTTTTGAAATTTTTCGAATACTTCGAATGATGTTGCTTAGGGAGCTCTTTTATTAGGCACTGATATTGTGAAAATCAGCTCTTTTTCCGTAATTTTGCACTGCGGGAAACGTGGTTAGATGAAGTTGCAGTTCCTACTCTTATTTAATCACAATAGGTAGTCATGGTGACTATTTATTATTTAGAATTATGAAGAAAAATAATATATCAATTGGGATAAATGGTATAATGATATTACAAAGGATTAAACTTCCCGTATTTTTCTATGTATTTGTACCCATACAACAAGTCAAAGTAGCAAAAGAAAGCATGTTATCTACGAATTACCAACCAAAACACGCCATCTTGGGCCTATCTTCCAGTTGTCACATCCATCCATTAATTATTTGTCTTTTATTCGAAATTTTACAGCCTAATTTGTTGCATCGACTATCAGAATACATTTAAACACCATTTGAATACTTTTTCTTCCAATTCAACAGCAGAAACATTATAATATATAATCCTAACCCTGCTTCAATGCCCTATACACACATGGTCTCACCACCCCAAATGCCAGTCCCATTGAAACACATGTATAATGCCAACATTCCAAGGGCCGAAATCACCACTTTCGTCCCTAGCTGCCCCCCTATGTGACACACCATAATAAAGCCTAAGCTGTCCTTTTTTAAAAACTGTTTCGAAAATGGTATGCTAACTTCCTGCGTTTTGAGCTACGCTCCAATGTTGAAAAAATGGTCCGTTTTGCCCAGATCTCCCGAAATATTCATGCGCCCATTCCCAGAAAAGACACAAATCCTTCTCACCCCATGTGTCCATCCGAAAATCTCACATAACAGTTATACCTCATATCACAGATAGCGAAAACAGTGTGTGCTTACAATTTATCCACATAATTACAACATTCCTGTATTTTTCTTAATTCACCAGAAGCGGAAACAACCATTTAAAGCAGTAATTTGGGTAGGGATTCTCTAGTCAGTAGCCACCCCCCTTGGATTTCGGCTCATTTAGGGTGGTGAGACCATATATAAAAATAAAATTATTTTTGTTTTATTTTTTTCAAACAAGGATGGAGCAGCAAGTTGTTCTGATCAATATATTTTTGAAATTTTTCGAATACTTCGAATGATGTTGCTTAGGGAGCTCTTTTATTAGGCACTGATATTGTGAAAATCAGCTCTTTTTCCGTAATTTTGCACTGCGGGAAACGTGGTTAGATGAAGTTGCAGTTCCTACTCTTATTTAATCACAATAGGTAGTCATGGTGACTATTTATTATTTAGAATTATGAAGAAAAATAATATATCAATTGGGATAAATGGTATAATGATATTACAAAGGATTAAACTTCCCGTATTTTTCTATGTATTTGTACCCATACAACAAGTCAAAGTAGCAAAAGAAAGCATGTTATCTACGAATTACCAACCAAAACACGCCATCTTGGGCCTATCTTCCAGTTGTCACATCCATCCATTAATTATTTGTCTTTTATTCGAAATTTTACAGCCTAATTTGTTGCATCGACTATCAGAATACATTTAAACACCATTTGAATACTTTTTCTTCCAATTCAACAGCAGAAACATTATAATATATAATCCTAACCCTGCTTCAATGCCCTATACACACATGGTCTCACCACCCCAAATGCCAGTCCCATTGAAACACATGTATAATGCCAACATTCCAAGGGCCGAAATCACCACTTTCGTCCCTAGCTGCCCCCCTATGTGACACACCATAATAAAGCCTAAGCTGTCCTTTTTTAAAAACTGTTTCGAAAATGGTATGCTAACTTCCTGCGTTTTGAGCTACGCTCCAATGTTGAAAAAATGGTCCGTTTTGCCCAGATCTCCCGAAATATTCATGCGCCCATTCCCAGAAAAGACACAAATCCTTCTCACCCCATGTGTCCATCCGAAAATCTCACATAACAGTTATACCTCATATCACAGATAGCGAAAACAGTGTGTGCTTACAATTTATCCACATAATTACAACATTCCTGTATTTTTCTTAATTCACCAGAAGCGGAAACAACCATTTAAAGCAGTAATTTGGGTAGGGATTCTCTAGTCAGTAGCCACCCCCCTTGGATTTCGGCTCATTTAGGGTGGTGAGACCATATATAAAAATAAAATTATTTTTGTTTTATTTTTTTCAAACAAGGATGGAGCAGCAAGTTGTTCTGATCAATATATTTTTGAAATTTTTCGAATACTTCGAATGATGTTGCTTAGGGAGCTCTTTTATTAGGCACTGATATTGTGAAAATCAGCTCTTTTTCCGTAATTTTGCACTGCGGGAAACGTGGTTAGATGAAGTTGCAGTTCCTACTCTTATTTAATCACAATAGGTAGTCATGGTGACTATTTATTATTTAGAATTATGAAGAAAAATAATATATCAATTGGGATAAATGGTATAATGATATTACAAAGGATTAAACTTCCCGTATTTTTCTATGTATTTGTACCCATACAACAAGTCAAAGTAGCAAAAGAAAGCATGTTATCTACGAATTACCAACCAAAACACGCCATCTTGGGCCTATCTTCCAGTTGTCACATCCATCCATTAATTATTTGTCTTTTATTCGAAATTTTACAGCCTAATTTGTTGCATCGACTATCAGAATACATTTAAACACCATTTGAATACTTTTTCTTCCAATTCAACAGCAGAAACATTATAATATATAATCCTAACCCTGCTTCAATGCCCTATACACACATGGTCTCACCACCCCAAATGCCAGTCCCATTGAAACACATGTATAATGCCAACATTCCAAGGGCCGAAATCACCACTTTCGTCCCTAGCTGCCCCCCTATGTGACACACCATAATAAAGCCTAAGCTGTCCTTTTTTAAAAACTGTTTCGAAAATGGTATGCTAACTTCCTGCGTTTTGAGCTACGCTCCAATGTTGAAAAAATGGTCCGTTTTGCCCAGATCTCCCGAAATATTCATGCGCCCATTCCCAGAAAAGACACAAATCCTTCTCACCCCATGTGTCCATCCGAAAATCTCACATAACAGTTATACCTCATATCACAGATAGCGAAAACAGTGTGTGCTTACAATTTATCCACATAATTACAACATTCCTGTATTTTTCTTAATTCACCAGAAGCGGAAACAACCATTTAAAGCAGTAATTTGGGTAGGGATTCTCTAGTCAGTAGCCACCCCCCTTGGATTTCGGCTCATTTAGGGTGGTGAGACCATATATAAAAATAAAATTATTTTTGTTTTATTTTTTTCAAACAAGGATGGAGCAGCAAGTTGTTCTGATCAATATATTTTTGAAATTTTTCGAATACTTCGAATGATGTTGCTTAGGGAGCTCTTTTATTAGGCACTGATATTGTGAAAATCAGCTCTTTTTCCGTAATTTTGCACTGCGGGAAACGTGGTTAGATGAAGTTGCAGTTCCTACTCTTATTTAATCACAATAGGTAGTCATGGTGACTATTTATTATTTAGAATTATGAAGAAAAATAATATATCAATTGGGATAAATGGTATAATGATATTACAAAGGATTAAACTTCCCGTATTTTTCTATGTATTTGTACCCATACAACAAGTCAAAGTAGCAAAAGAAAGCATGTTATCTACGAATTAACAACCAAAACACGCCATCTTGGGCCTATCTTCCAGTTGTCACATCCATCCATTAATTATTTGTCTTTTATTCGAAATTTTACAGCCTAATTTGTTGCATCGACTATCAGAATACATTTAAACACCATTTGAATACTTTTTCTTCCAATTCAACAGCAGAAACATTATAATATATAATCCTAACCCTGCTTCAATGCCCTATACACACATGGTCTCACCACCCCAAATGCCAGTCCCATTGAAACACATGTATAATGCCAACATTCCAAGGGCCGAAATCACCACTTTCGTCCCTAGCTGCCCCCCTATGTGACACACCATAATAAAGCCTAAGCTGTCCTTTTTTAAAAACTGTTTCGAAAATGGTATGCTAACTTCCTGCGTTTTGAGCTACGCTCCAATGTTGAAAAAATGGTCCGTTTTGCCCAGATCTCCCGAAATATTCATGCGCCCATTCCCAGAAAAGACACAAATCCTTCTCACCCCATGTGTCCATCCGAAAATCTCACATAACAGTTATACCTCATATCACAGATAGCGAAAACAGTGTGTGCTTACAATTTATCCACATAATTACAACATTCCTGTATTTTTCTTAATTCACCAGAAGCGGAAACAACCATTTAAAGCAGTAATTTGGGTAGGGATTCTCTAGTCAGTAGCCACCCCCCTTGGATTTCGGCTCATTTAGGGTGGTGAGACCATATATAAAAATAAAATTATTTTTGTTTTATTTTTTTCAAACAAGGATGGAGCAGCAAGTTGTTCTGATCAATATATTTTTGAAATTTTTCGAATACTTCGAATGATGTTGCTTAGGGAGCTCTTTTATTAGGCACTGATATTGTGAAAATCAGCTCTTTTTCCGTAATTTTGCACTGCGGGAAACGTGGTTAGATGAAGTTGCAGTTCCTACTGTTATTTAATCACAATAGGTAGTCATGGTGACTATTTATTATTTAGAATTATGAAGAAAAATAATATATCAATTGGGATAAATGGTATAATGATATTACAAAGGATTAAACTTCCCGTATTTTTCTATGTATTTGTACCCATACAACAAGTCAAAGTAGCAAAAGAAAGCATGTTATCTACGAATTACCAACCAAAACACGCCATCTTGGGCCTATCTTCCAGTTGTCACATCCATCCATTAATTATTTGTCTTTTATTCGAAATTTTACAGCCTAATTTGTTGCATCGACTATCAGAATACATTTAAGCACCATTTGAATACTTTTTCTTCCAATTCAACAGCAGAAACATTATAATATATAATCCTAACCCTGCTTCAATGCCCTATACACACATGGTCTCACCACCCCAAATGCCAGTCCCATTGAAACACATGTATAATGCCAACATTCCAAGGGCCGAAATCACCACTTTCGTCCCTAGCTGCCCCCCTATGTGACACACCATAATAAAGCCTAAGCTGTCCTTTTTTAAAAACTGTTTCGAAAATGGTATGCTAACTTCCTGCGTTTTGAGCTACGCTCCAATGTTGAAAAAATGGTCCGTTTTGCCCAGATCTCCCGAAATATTCATGCGCCCATTCCCAGAAAAGACACAAATCCTTCTCACCCCATGTGTCCATCCGAAAATCTCACATAACAGTTATACCTCATATCACAGATAGCGAAAACAGTGTGTGCTTACAATTTATCCACATAATTACAACATTCCTGTATTTTTCTTAATTCACCAGAAGCGGAAACAACCATTTAAAGCAGTAATTTGGGTAGGGATTCTCTAGTCAGTAGCCACCCCCCTTGGATTTCGGCTCATTTAGGGTGGTGAGACCATATATAAAAATAAAATTATTTTTGTTTTATTTTTTTCAAACAAGGATGGAGCAGCAAGTTGTTCTGATCAATATATTTTTGAAATTTTTCGAATACTTCGAATGATGTTGCTTAGGGAGCTCTTTTATTAGGCACTGATATTGTGAAAATCAGCTCTTTTTCCGTAATTTTGCACTGCGGGAAACGTGGTTAGATGAAGTTGCAGTTCCTACTCTTATTTAATCACAATAGGTAGTCATGGTGACTATTTATTATTTAGAATTATGAAGAAAAATAATATATCAATTGGGATAAATGGTATAATGATATTACAAAGGATTAAACTTCCCGTATTTTTCTATGTATTTGTACCCATACAACAAGTCAAAGTAGCAAAAGAAAGCATGTTATCTACGAATTACCAACCAAAACACGCCATCTTGGGCCTATCTTCCAGTTGTCACATCCATCCATTAATTATTTGTCTTTTATTCGAAATTTTACAGCCTAATTTGTTGCATCGACTATCAGAATACATTTAAACACCATTTGAATACTTTTTCTTCCAATTCAACAGCAGAAACATTATAATATATAATCCTAACCCTGCTTCAATGCCCTATACACACATGGTCTCACCACCCCAAATGCCAGTCCCATTGAAACACATGTATAATGCCAACATTCCAAGGGCCGAAATCACCACTTTCGTCCCTAGCTGCCCCCCTATGTGACACACCATAATAAAGCCTAAGCTGTCCTTTTTTAAAAACTGTTTCGAAAATGGTATGCTAACTTCCTGCGTTTTGAGCTACGCTCCAATGTTGAAAAAATGGTCCGTTTTGCCCAGATCTCCCGAAATATTCATGCGCCCATTCCCAGAAAAGACACAAATCCTTCTCACCCCATGTGTCCATCCGAAAATCTCACATAACAGTTATACCTCATATCACAGATAGCGAAAACAGTGTGTGCTTACAATTTATCCACATAATTACAACATTCCTGTATTTTTCTTAATTCACCAGAAGCGGAAACAACCATTTAAAGCAGTAATTTGGGTAGGGATTCTCTAGTCAGTAGCCACCCCCCTTGGATTTCGGCTCATTTAGGGTGGTGAGACCATATATAAAAATAAAATTATTTTTGTTTTATTTTTTTCAAACAAGGATGGAGCAGCAAGTTGTTCTGATCAATATATTTTTGAAATTTTTCGAATACTTCGAATGATGTTGCTTAGGGAGCTCTTTTATTAGGCACTGATATTGTGAAAATCAGCTCTTTTTCCGTAATTTTGCACTGCGGGAAACGTGGTTAGATGAAGTTGCAGTTCCTACTCTTATTTAATCACAATAGGTAGTCATGGTGACTATTTATTATTTAGAATTATGAAGAAAAATAATATATCAATTGGGATAAATGGTATAATGATATTACAAAGGATTAAACTTCCCGTATTTTTCTATGTATTTGTACCCATACAACAAGTCAAAGTAGCAAAAGAAAGCATGTTATCTACGAATTACCAACCAAAACACGCCATCTTGGGCCTATCTTCCAGTTGTCACATCCATCCATTAATTATTTGTCTTTTATTCGAAATTTTACAGCCTAATTTGTTGCATCGACTATCAGAATACATTTAAACACCATTTGAATACTTTTTCTTCCAATTCAACAGCAGAAACATTATAATATATAATCCTAACCCTGCTTCAATGCCCTATACACACATGGTCTCACCACCCCAAATGCCAGTCCCATTGAAACACATGTATAATGCCAACATTCCAAGGGCCGAAATCACCACTTTCGTCCCTAGCTGCCCCCCTATGTGACACACCATAATAAAGCCTAAGCTGTCCTTTTTTAAAAACTGTTTCGAAAATGGTATGCTAACTTCCTGCGTTTTGAGCTACGCTCCAATGTTGAAAAAATGGTCCGTTTTGCCCAGATCTCCCGAAATATTCATGCGCCCATTCCCAGAAAAGACACAAATCCTTCTCACCCCATGTGTCCATCCGAAAATCTCACATAACAGTTATACCTCATATCACAGATAGCGAAAACAGTGTGTGCTTACAATTTATCCACATAATTACAACATTCCTGTATTTTTCTTAATTCACCAGAAGCGGAAACAACCATTTAAAGCAGTAATTTGGGTAGGGATTCTCTAGTCAGTAGCCACCCCCCTTGGATTTCGGCTCATTTAGGGTGGTGAGACCATATATAAAAATAAAATTATTTTTGTTTTATTTTTTTCAAACAAGGATGGAGCAGCAAGTTGTTCTGATCAATATATTTTTGAAATTTTTCGAATACTTCGAATGATGTTGCTTAGGGAGCTCTTTTATTAGGCACTGATATTGTGAAAATCAGCTCTTTTTCCGTAATTTTGCACTGCGGGAAACGTGGTTAGATGAAGTTGCAGTTCCTACTCTTATTTAATCACAATAGGTAGTCATGGTGACTATTTATTATTTAGAATTATGAAGAAAAATAATATATCAATTGGGATAAATGGTATAATGATATTACAAAGGATTAAACTTCCCGTATTTTTCTATGTATTTGTACCCATACAACAAGTCAAAGTAGCAAAAGAAAGCATGTTATCTACGAATTACCAACCAAAACACGCCATCTTGGGCCTATCTTCCAGTTGTCACATCCATCCATTAATTATTTGTCTTTTATTCGAAATTTTACAGCCTAATTTGTTGCATCGACTATCAGAATACATTTAAACACCATTTGAATACTTTTTCTTCCAATTCAACAGCAGAAACATTATAATATATAATCCTAACCCTGCTTCAATGCCCTATACACACATGGTCTCACCACCCCAAATGCCAGTCCCATTGAAACACATGTATAATGCCAACATTCCAAGGGCCGAAATCACCACTTTCGTCCCTAGCTGCCCCCCTATGTGACACACCATAATAAAGCCTAAGCTGTCCTTTTTTAAAAACTGTTTCGAAAATGGTATGCTAACTTCCTGCGTTTTGAGCTACGCTCCAATGTTGAAAAAATGGTCCGTTTTGCCCAGATCTCCCGAAATATTCATGCGCCCATTCCCAGAAAAGACACAAATCCTTCTCACCCCATGTGTCCATCCGAAAATCTCACATAACAGTTATACCTCATATCACAGATAGCGAAAACAGTGTGTGCTTACAATTTATCCACATAATTACAACATTCCTGTATTTTTCTTAATTCACCAGAAGCGGAAACAACCATTTAAAGCAGTAATTTGGGTAGGGATTCTCTAGTCAGTAGCCACCCCCCTTGGATTTCGGCTCATTTAGGGTGGTGAGACCATATATAAAAATAAAATTATTTTTGTTTTATTTTTTTCAAACAAGGATGGAGCAGCAAGTTGTTCTGATCAATATATTTTTGAAATTTTTCGAATACTTCGAATGATGTTGCTTAGGGAGCTCTTTTATTAGGCACTGATATTGTGAAAATCAGCTCTTTTTCCGTAATTTTGCACTGCGGGAAACGTGGTTAGATGAAGTTGCAGTTCCTACTCTTATTTAATCACAATAGGTAGTCATGGTGACTATTTATTATTTAGAATTATGAAGAAAAATAATATATCAATTGGGATAAATGGTATAATGATATTACAAAGGATTAAACTTCCCGTATTTTTCTATGTATTTGTACCCATACAACAAGTCAAAGTAGCAAAAGAAAGCATGTTATCTACGAATTACCAACCAAAACACGCCATCTTGGGCCTATCTTCCAGTTGTCACATCCATCCATTAATTATTTGTCTTTTATTCGAAATTTTACAGCCTAATTTGTTGCATCGACTATCAGAATACATTTAAACACCATTTGAATACTTTTTCTTCCAATTCAACAGCAGAAACATTATAATATATAATCCTAACCCTGCTTCAATGCCCTATACACACATGGTCTCACCACCCCAAATGCCAGTCCCATTGAAACACATGTATAATGCCAACATTCCAAGGGCCGAAATCACCACTTTCGTCCCTAGCTGCCCCCCTATGTGACACACCATAATAAAGCCTAAGCTGTCCTTTTTTAAAAACTGTTTCGAAAATGGTATGCTAACTTCCTGCGTTTTGAGCTACGCTCCAATGTTGAAAAAATGGTCCGTTTTGCCCAGATCTCCCGAAATATTCATGCGCCCATTCCCAGAAAAGACACAAATCCTTCTCACCCCATGTGTCCATCCGAAAATCTCACATAACAGTTATACCTCATATCACAGATAGCGAAAACAGTGTGTGCTTACAATTTATCCACATAATTACAACATTCCTGTATTTTTCTTAATTCACCAGAAGCGGAAACAACCATTTAAAGCAGTAATTTGGGTAGGGATTCTCTAGTCAGTAGCCACCCCCCTTGGATTTCGGCTCATTTAGGGTGGTGAGACCATATATAAAAATAAAATTATTTTTGTTTTATTTTTTTCAAACAAGGATGGAGCAGCAAGTTGTTCTGATCAATATATTTTTGAAATTTTTCGAATACTTCGAATGATGTTGCTTAGGGAGCTCTTTTATTAGGCACTGATATTGTGAAAATCAGCTCTTTTTCCGTAATTTTGCACTGCGGGAAACGTGGTTAGATGAAGTTGCAGTTCCTACTCTTATTTAATCACAATAGGTAGTCATGGTGACTATTTATTATTTAGAATTATGAAGAAAAATAATATATCAATTGGGATAAATGGTATAATGATATTACAAAGGATTAAACTTCCCGTATTTTTCTATGTATTTGTACCCATACAACAAGTCAAAGTAGCAAAAGAAAGCATGTTATCTACGAATTACCAACCAAAACACGCCATCTTGGGCCTATCTTCCAGTTGTCACATCCATCCATTAATTATTTGTCTTTTATTCGAAATTTTACAGCCTAATTTGTTGCATCGACTATCAGAATACATTTAAACACCATTTGAATACTTTTTCTTCCAATTCAACAGCAGAAACATTATAATATATAATCCTAACCCTGCTTCAATGCCCTATACACACATGGTCTCACCACCCCAAATGCCAGTCCCATTGAAACACATGTATAATGCCAACATTCCAAGGGCCGAAATCACCACTTTCGTCCCTAGCTGCCCCCCTATGTGACACACCATAATAAAGCCTAAGCTGTCCTTTTTTAAAAACTGTTTCGAAAATGGTATGCTAACTTCCTGCGTTTTGAGCTACGCTCCAATGTTGAAAAAATGGTCCGTTTTGCCCAGATCTCCCGAAATATTCATGCGCCCATTCCCAGAAAAGACACAAATCCTTCTCACCCCATGTGTCCATCCGAAAATCTCACATAACAGTTATACCTCATATCACAGATAGCGAAAACAGTGTGTGCTTACAATTTATCCACATAATTACAACATTCCTGTATTTTTCTTAATTCACCAGAAGCGGAAACAACCATTTAAAGCAGTAATTTGGGTAGGGATTCTCTAGTCAGTAGCCACCCCCCTTGGATTTCGGCTCATTTAGGGTGGTGAGACCATATATAAAAATAAAATTATTTTTGTTTTATTTTTTTCAAACAAGGATGGAGCAGCAAGTTGTTCTGATCAATATATTTTTGAAATTTTTCGAATACTTCGAATGATGTTGCTTAGGGAGCTCTTTTATTAGGCACTGATATTGTGAAAATCAGCTCTTTTTCCGTAATTTTGCACTGCGGGAAACGTGGTTAGATGAAGTTGCAGTTCCTACTCTTATTTAATCACAATAGGTAGTCATGGTGACTATTTATTATTTAGAATTATGAAGAAAAATAATATATCAATTGGGATAAATGGTATAATGATGTTACAAAGGATTAAACTTCCCGTATTTTTCTATGTATTTGTACCCATACAACAAGTCAAAGTAGCAAAAGAAAGCATGTTATCTACGAATTACCAACCAAAACACGCCATCTTGGGCCTATCTTCCAGTTGTCACATCCATCCATTAATTATTTGTCTTTTATTCGAAATTTTACAGCCTAATTTGTTGCATCGACTATCAGAATACATTTAAACACCATTTGAATACTTTTTCTTCCAATTCAACAGCAGAAACATTATAATATATAATCCTAACCCTGCTTCAATGCCCTATACACACATGGTCTCACCACCCCAAATGCCAGTCCCATTGAAACACATGTATAATGCCAACATTCCAAGGGCCGAAATCACCACTTTCGTCCCTAGCTGCCCCCCTATGTGACACACCATAATAAAGCCTAAGCTGTCCTTTTTTAAAAACTGTTTCGAAAATGGTATGCTAACTTCCTGCGTTTTGAGCTACGCTCCAATGTTGAAAAAATGGTCCGTTTTGCCCAGATCTCCCGAAATATTCATGCGCCCATTCCCAGAAAAGACACAAATCCTTCTCACCCCATGTGTCCATCCGAAAATCTCACATAACAGTTATACCTCATATCACAGATAGCGAAAACAGTGTGTGCTTACAATTTATCCACATAATTACAACATTCCTGTATTTTTCTTAATTCACCAGAAGCGGAAACAACCATTTAAAGCAGTAATTTGGGTAGGGATTCTCTAGTCAGTAGCCACCCCCCTTGGATTTCGGCTCATTTAGGGTGGTGAGACCATATATAAAAATAAAATTATTTTTGTTTTATTTTTTTCAAACAAGGATGGAGCAGCAAGTTGTTCTGATCAATATATTTTTGAAATTTTTCGAATACTTCGAATGATGTTGCTTAGGGAGCTCTTTTATTAGGCACTGATATTGTGAAAATCAGCTCTTTTTCCGTAATTTTGCACTGCGGGAAACGTGGTTAGATGAAGTTGCAGTTCCTACTCTTATTTAATCACAATAGGTAGTCATGGTGACTATTTATTATTTAGAATTATGAAGAAAAATAATATATCAATTGGGATAAATGGTATAATGATATTACAAAGGATTAAACTTCCCGTATTTTTCTATGTATTTGTACCCATACAACAAGTCAAAGTAGCAAAAGAAAGCATGTTATCTACGAATTACCAACCAAAACACGCCATCTTGGGCCTATCTTCCAGTTGTCACATCCATCCATTAATTATTTGTCTTTTATTCGAAATTTTACAGCCTAATTTGTTGCATCGACTATCAGAATACATTTAAACACCATTTGAATACTTTTTCTTCCAATTCAACAGCAGAAACATTATAATATATAATCCTAACCCTGCTTCAATGCCCTATACACACATGGTCTCACCACCCCAAATGCCAGTCCCATTGAAACACATGTATAATGCCAACATTCCAAGGGCCGAAATCACCACTTTCGTCCCTAGCTGCCCCCCTATGTGACACACCATAATAAAGCCTAAGCTGTCCTTTTTTAAAAACTGTTTCGAAAATGGTATGCTAACTTCCTGCGTTTTGAGCTACGCTCCAATGTTGAAAAAATGGTCCGTTTTGCCCAGATCTCCCGAAATATTCATGCGCCCATTCCCAGAAAAGACACAAATCCTTCTCACCCCATGTGTCCATCCGAAAATCTCACATAACAGTTATACCTCATATCACAGATAGCGAAAACAGTGTGTGCTTACAATTTATCCACATAATTACAACATTCCTGTATTTTTCTTAATTCACCAGAAGCGGAAACAACCATTTAAAGCAGTAATTTGGGTAGGGATTCTCTAGTCAGTAGCCACCCCCCTTGGATTTCGGCTCATTTAGGGTGGTGAGACCATATATAAAAATAAAATTATTTTTGTTTTATTTTTTTCAAACAAGGATGGAGCAGCAAGTTGTTCTGATCAATATATTTTTGAAATTTTTCGAATACTTCGAATGATGTTGCTTAGGGAGCTCTTTTATTAGGCACTGATATTGTGAAAATCAGCTCTTTTTCCGTAATTTTGCACTGCGGGAAACGTGGTTAGATGAAGTTGCAGTTCCTACTCTTATTTAATCACAATAGGTAGTCATGGTGACTATTTATTATTTAGAATTATGAAGAAAAATAATATATCAATTGGGATAAATGGTATAATGATATTACAAAGGATTAAACTTCCCGTATTTTTCTATGTATTTGTACCCATACAACAAGTCAAAGTAGCAAAAGAAAGCATGTTATCTACGAATTACCAACCAAAACACGCCATCTTGGGCCTATCTTCCAGTTGTCACATCCATCCATTAATTATTTGTCTTTTATTCGAAATTTTACAGCCTAATTTGTTGCATCGACTATCAGAATACATTTAAACACCATTTGAATACTTTTTCTTCCAATTCAACAGCAGAAACATTATAATATATAATCCTAACCCTGCTTCAATGCCCTATACACACATGGTCTCACCACCCCAAATGCCAGTCCCATTGAAACACATGTATAATGCCAACATTCCAAGTGCCGAAATCACCACTTTCGTCCCTAGCTGCCCCCCTATGTGACACACCATAATAAAGCCTAAGCTGTCCTTTTTTAAAAACTGTTTCGAAAATGGTATGCTAACTTCCTGCGTTTTGAGCTACGCTCCAATGTTGAAAAAATGGTCCGTTTTGCCCAGATCTCCCGAAATATTCATGCGCCCATTCCCAGAAAAGACACAAATCCTTCTCACCCCATGTGTCCATCCGAAAATCTCACATAACAGTTATACCTCATATCACAGATAGCGAAAACAGTGTGTGCTTACAATTTATCCACATAATTACAACATTCCTGTATTTTTCTTAATTCACCAGAAGCGGAAACAACCATTTAAAGCAGTAATTTGGGTAGGGATTCTCTAGTCAGTAGCCACCCCCCTTGGATTTCGGCTCATTTAGGGTGGTGAGACCATATATAAAAATAAAATTATTTTTGTTTTATTTTTTTCAAACAAGGATGGAGCAGCAAGTTGTTCTGATCAATATATTTTTGAAATTTTTCGAATACTTCGAATGATGTTGCTTAGGGAGCTCTTTTATTAGGCACTGATATTGTGAAAATCAGCTCTTTTTCCGTAATTTTGCACTGCGGGAAACGTGGTTAGATGAAGTTGCAGTTCCTACTCTTATTTAATCACAATAGGTAGTCATGGTGACTATTTATTATTTAGAATTATGAAGAAAAATAATATATCAATTGGGATAAATGGTATAATGATATTACAAAGGATTAAACTTCCCGTATTTTTCTATGTATTTGTACCCATACAACAAGTCAAAGTAGCAAAAGAAAGCATGTTATCTACGAATTACCAACCAAAACACGCCATCTTGGGCCTATCTTCCAGTTGTCACATCCATCCATTAATTATTTGTCTTTTATTCGAAATTTTACAGCCTAATTTGTTGCATCGACTATCAGAATACATTTAAACACCATTTGAATACTTTTTCTTCCAATTCAACAGCAGAAACATTATAATATATAATCCTAACCCTGCTTCAATGCCCTATACACACATGGTCTCACCACCCCAAATGCCAGTCCCATTGAAACACATGTATAATGCCAACATTCCAAGGGCCGAAATCACCACTTTCGTCCCTAGCTGCCCCCCTATGTGACACACCATAATAAAGCCTAAGCTGTCCTTTTTTAAAAACTGTTTCGAAAATGGTATGCTAACTTCCTGCGTTTTGAGCTACGCTCCAATGTTGAAAAAATGGTCCGTTTTGCCCAGATCTCCCGAAATATTCATGCGCCCATTCCCAGAAAAGACACAAATCCTTCTCACCCCATGTGTCCATCCGAAAATCTCACATAACAGTTATACCTCATATCACAGATAGCGAAAACAGTGTGTGCTTACAATTTATCCACATAATTACAACATTCCTGTATTTTTCTTAATTCACCAGAAGCGGAAACAACCATTTAAAGCAGTAATTTGGGTAGGGATTCTCTAGTCAGTAGCCACCCCCCTTGGATTTCGGCTCATTTAGGGTGGTGAGACCATATATAAAAATAAAATTATTTTTGTTTTATTTTTTTCAAACAAGGATGGAGCAGCAAGTTGTTCTGATCAATATATTTTTGAAATTTTTCGAATACTTCGAATGATGTTGCTTAGGGAGCTCTTTTATTAGGCACTGATATTGTGAAAATCAGCTCTTTTTCCGTAATTTTGCACTGCGGGAAACGTGGTTAGATGAAGTTGCAGTTCCTACTCTTATTTAATCACAATAGGTAGTCATGGTGACTATTTATTATTTAGAATTATGAAGAAAAATAATATATCAATTGGGATAAATGGTATAATGATATTACAAAGGATTAAACTTCCCGTATTTTTCTATGTATTTGTACCCATACAACAAGTCAAAGTAGCAAAAGAAAGCATGTTATCTACGAATTACCAACCAAAACACGCCATCTTGGGCCTATCTTCCAGTTGTCACATCCATCCATTAATTATTTGTCTTTTATTCGAAATTTTACAGCCTAATTTGTTGCATCGACTATCAGAATACATTTAAACACCATTTGAATACTTTTTCTTCCAATTCAACAGCAGAAACATTATAATATATAATCCTAACCCTGCTTCAATGCCCTATACACACATGGTCTCACCACCCCAAATGCCAGTCCCATTGAAACACATGTATAATGCCAACATTCCAAGGGCCGAAATCACCACTTTCGTCCCTAGCTGCCCCCCTATGTGACACACCATAATAAAGCCTAAGCTGTCCTTTTTTAAAAACTGTTTCGAAAATGGTATGCTAACTTCCTGCGTTTTGAGCTACGCTCCAATGTTGAAAAAATGGTCCGTTTTGCCCAGATCTCCCGAAATATTCATGCGCCCATTCCCAGAAAAGACACAAATCCTTCTCACCCCATGTGTCCATCCGAAAATCTCACATAACAGTTATACCTCATATCACAGATAGCGAAAACAGTGTGTGCTTACAATTTATCCACATAATTACAACATTCCTGTATTTTTCTTAATTCACCAGAAGCGGAAACAACCATTTAAAGCAGTAATTTGGGTAGGGATTCTCTAGTCAGTAGCCACCCCCCTTGGATTTCGGCTCATTTAGGGTGGTGAGACCATATATAAAAATAAAATTATTTTTGTTTTATTTTTTTCAAACAAGGATGGAGCAGCAAGTTGTTCTGATCAATATATTTTTGAAATTTTTCGAATACTTCGAATGATGTTGCTTAGGGAGCTCTTTTATTAGGCACTGATATTGTGAAAATCAGCTCTTTTTCCGTAATTTTGCACTGCGGGAAACGTGGTTAGATGAAGTTGCAGTTCCTACTCTTATTTAATCACAATAGGTAGTCATGGTGACTATTTATTATTTAGAATTATGAAGAAAAATAATATATCAATTGGGATAAATGGTATAATGATATTACAAAGGATTAAACTTCCCGTATTTTTCTATGTATTTGTACCCATACAACAAGTCAAAGTAGCAAAAGAAAGCATGTTATCTACGAATTACCAACCAAAACACGCCATCTTGGGCCTATCTTCCAGTTGTCACATCCATCCATTAATTATTTGTCTTTTATTCGAAATTTTACAGCCTAATTTGTTGCATCGACTATCAGAATACATTTAAACACCATTTGAATACTTTTTCTTCCAATTCAACAGCAGAAACATTATAATATATAATCCTAACCCTGCTTCAATGCCCTATACACACATGGTCTCACCACCCCAAATGCCAGTCCCATTGAAACACATGTATAATGCCAACATTCCAAGGGCCGAAATCACCACTTTCGTCCCTAGCTGCCCCCCTATGTGACACACCATAATAAAGCCTAAGCTGTCCTTTTTTAAAAACTGTTTCGAAAATGGTATGCTAACTTCCTGCGTTTTGAGCTACGCTCCAATGTTGAAAAAATGGTCCGTTTTGCCCAGATCTCCCGAAATATTCATGCGCCCATTCCCAGAAAAGACACAAATCCTTCTCACCCCATGTGTCCATCCGAAAATCTCACATAACAGTTATACCTCATATCACAGATAGCGAAAACAGTGTGTGCTTACAATTTATCCACATAATTACAACATTCCTGTATTTTTCTTAATTCACCAGAAGCGGAAACAACCATTTAAAGCAGTAATTTGGGTAGGGATTCTCTAGTCAGTAGCCACCCCCCTTGGATTTCGGCTCATTTAGGGTGGTGAGACCATATATAAAAATAAAATTATTTTTGTTTTATTTTTTTCAAACAAGGATGGAGCAGCAAGTTGTTCTGATCAATATATTTTTGAAATTTTTCGAATACTTCGAATGATGTTGCTTAGGGAGCTCTTTTATTAGGCACTGATATTGTGAAAATCAGCTCTTTTTCCGTAATTTTGCACTGCGGGAAACGTGGTTAGATGAAGTTGCAGTTCCTACTCTTATTTAATCACAATAGGTAGTCATGGTGACTATTTATTATTTAGAATTATGAAGAAAAATAATATATCAATTGGGATAAATGGTATAATGATATTACAAAGGATTAAACTTCCCGTATTTTTCTATGTATTTGTACCCATACAACAAGTCAAAGTAGCAAAAGAAAGCATGTTATCTACGAATTACCAACCAAAACACGCCATCTTGGGCCTATCTTCCAGTTGTCACATCCATCCATTAATTATTTGTCTTTTATTCGAAATTTTACAGCCTAATTTGTTGCATCGACTATCAGAATACATTTAAACACCATTTGAATACTTTTTCTTCCAATTCAACAGCAGAAACATTATAATATATAATCCTAACCCTGCTTCAATGCCCTATACACACATGGTCTCACCACCCCAAATGCCAGTCCCATTGAAACACATGTATAATGCCAACATTCCAAGGGCCGAAATCACCACTTTCGTCCCTAGCTGCCCCCCTATGTGACACACCATAATAAAGCCTAAGCTGTCCTTTTTTAAAAACTGTTTCGAAAATGGTATGCTAACTTCCTGCGTTTTGAGCTACGCTCCAATGTTGAAAAAATGGTCCGTTTTGCCCAGATCTCCCGAAATATTCATGCGCCCATTCCCAGAAAAGACACAAATCCTTCTCACCCCATGTGTCCATCCGAAAATCTCACATAACAGTTATACCTCATATCACAGATAGCGAAAACAGTGTGTGCTTACAATTTATCCACATAATTACAACATTCCTGTATTTTTCTTAATTCACCAGAAGCGGAAACAACCATTTAAAGCAGTAATTTGGGTAGGGATTCTCTAGTCAGTAGCCACCCCCCTTGGATTTCGGCTCATTTAGGGTGGTGAGACCATATATAAAAATAAAATTATTTTTGTTTTATTTTTTTCAAACAAGGATGGAGCAGCAAGTTGTTCTGATCAATATATTTTTGAAATTTTTCGAATACTTCGAATGATGTTGCTTAGGGAGCTCTTTTATTAGGCACTGATATTGTGAAAATCAGCTCTTTTTCCGTAATTTTGCACTGCGGGAAACGTGGTTAGATGAAGTTGCAGTTCCTACTCTTATTTAATCACAATAGGTAGTCATGGTGACTATTTATTATTTAGAATTATGAAGAAAAATAATATATCAATTGGGATAAATGGTATAATGATATTACAAAGGATTAAACTTCCCGTATTTTTCTATGTATTTGTACCCATACAACAAGTCAAAGTAGCAAAAGAAAGCATGTTATCTACGAATTACCAACCAAAACACGCCATCTTGGGCCTATCTTCCAGTTGTCACATCCATCCATTAATTATTTGTCTTTTATTCGAAATTTTACAGCCTAATTTGTTGCATCGACTATCAGAATACATTTAAACACCATTTGAATACTTTTTCTTCCAATTCAACAGCAGAAACATTATAATATATAATCCTAACCCTGCTTCAATGCCCTATACACACATGGTCTCACCACCCCAAATGCCAGTCCCATTGAAACACATGTATAATGCCAACATTCCAAGGGCCGAAATCACCACTTTCGTCCCTAGCTGCCCCCCTATGTGACACACCATAATAAAGCCTAAGCTGTCCTTTTTTAAAAACTGTTTCGAAAATGGTATGCTAACTTCCTGCGTTTTGAGCTACGCTCCAATGTTGAAAAAATGGTCCGTTTTGCCCAGATCTCCCGAAATATTCATGCGCCCATTCCCAGAAAAGACACAAATCCTTCTCACCCCATGTGTCCATCCGAAAATCTCACATAACAGTTATACCTCATATCACAGATAGCGAAAACAGTGTGTGCTTACAATTTATCCACATAATTACAACATTCCTGTATTTTTCTTAATTCACCAGAAGCGGAAACAACCATTTAAAGCAGTAATTTGGGTAGGGATTCTCTAGTCAGTAGCCACCCCCCTTGGATTTCGGCTCATTTAGGGTGGTGAGACCATATATAAAAATAAAATTATTTTTGTTTTATTTTTTTCAAACAAGGATGGAGCAGCAAGTTGTTCTGATCAATATATTTTTGAAATTTTTCGAATACTTCGAATGATGTTGCTTAGGGAGCTCTTTTATTAGGCACTGATATTGTGAAAATCAGCTCTTTTTCCGTAATTTTGCACTGCGGGAAACGTGGTTAGATGAAGTTGCAGTTCCTACTCTTATTTAATCACAATAGGTAGTCATGGTGACTATTTATTATTTAGAATTATGAAGAAAAATAATATATCAATTGGGATAAATGGTATAATGATATTACAAAGGATTAAACTTCCCGTATTTTTCTATGTATTTGTACCCATACAACAAGTCAAAGTAGCAAAAGAAAGCATGTTATCTACGAATTACCAACCAAAACACGCCATCTTGGGCCTATCTTCCAGTTGTCACATCCATCCATTAATTATTTGTCTTTTATTCGAAATTTTACAGCCTAATTTGTTGCATCGACTATCAGAATACATTTAAACACCATTTGAATACTTTTTCTTCCAATTCAACAGCAGAAACATTATAATATATAATCCTAACCCTGCTTCAATGCCCTATACACACATGGTCTCACCACCCCAAATGCCAGTCCCATTGAAACACATGTATAATGCCAACATTCCAAGGGCCGAAATCACCACTTTCGTCCCTAGCTGCCCCCCTATGTGACACACCATAATAAAGCCTAAGCTGTCCTTTTTTAAAAACTGTTTCGAAAATGGTATGCTAACTTCCTGCGTTTTGAGCTACGCTCCAATGTTGAAAAAATGGTCCGTTTTGCCCAGATCTCCCGAAATATTCATGCGCCCATTCCCAGAAAAGACACAAATCCTTCTCACCCCATGTGTCCATCCGAAAATCTCACATAACAGTTATACCTCATATCACAGATAGCGAAAACAGTGTGTGCTTACAATTTATCCACATAATTACAACATTCCTGTATTTTTCTTAATTCACCAGAAGCGGAAACAACCATTTAAAGCAGTAATTTGGGTAGGGATTCTCTAGTCAGTAGCCACCCCCCTTGGATTTCGGCTCATTTAGGGTGGTGAGACCATATATAAAAATAAAATTATTTTTGTTTTATTTTTTTCAAACAAGGATGGAGCAGCAAGTTGTTCTGATCAATATATTTTTGAAATTTTTCGAATACTTCGAATGATGTTGCTTAGGGAGCTCTTTTATTAGGCACTGATATTGTGAAAATCAGCTCTTTTTCCGTAATTTTGCACTGCGGGAAACGTGGTTAGATGAAGTTGCAGTTCCTACTCTTATTTAATCACAATAGGTAGTCATGGTGACTATTTATTATTTAGAATTATGAAGAAAAATAATATATCAATTGGGATAAATGGTATAATGATATTACAAAGGATTAAACTTCCCGTATTTTTCTATGTATTTGTACCCATACAACAAGTCAAAGTAGCAAAAGAAAGCATGTTATCTACGAATTACCAACCAAAACACGCCATCTTGGGCCTATCTTCCATTTGTCACATCCATCCATTAATTATTTGTCTTTTATTCGAAATTTTACAGCCTAATTTGTTGCATCGACTATCAGAATACATTTAAACACCATTTGAATACTTTTTCTTCCAATTCAACAGCAGAAACATTATAATATATAATCCTAACCCTGCTTCAATGCCCTATACACACATGGTCTCACCACCCCAAATGCCAGTCCCATTGAAACACATGTATAATGCCAACATTCCAAGGGCCGAAATCACCACTTTCGTCCCTAGCTGCCCCCCTATGTGACACACCATAATAAAGCCTAAGCTGTCCTTTTTTAAAAACTGTTTCGAAAATGGTATGCTAACTTCCTGCGTTTTGAGCTACGCTCCAATGTTGAAAAAATGGTCCGTTTTGCCCAGATCTCCCGAAATATTCATGCGCCCATTCCCAGAAAAGACACAAATCCTTCTCACCCCATGTGTCCATCCGAAAATCTCACATAACAGTTATACCTCATATCACAGATAGCGAAAACAGTGTGTGCTTACAATTTATCCACATAATTACAACATTCCTGTATTTTTCTTAATTCACCAGAAGCGGAAACAACCATTTAAAGCAGTAATTTGGGTAGGGATTCTCTAGTCAGTAGCCACCCCCCTTGGATTTCGGCTCATTTAGGGTGGTGAGACCATATATAAAAATAAAATTATTTTTGTTTTATTTTTTTCAAACAAGGATGGAGCAGCAAGTTGTTCTGATCAATATATTTTTGAAATTTTTCGAATACTTCGAATGATGTTGCTTAGGGAGCTCTTTTATTAGGCACTGATATTGTGAAAATCAGCTCTTTTTCCGTAATTTTGCACTGCGGGAAACGTGGTTAGATGAAGTTGCAGTTCCTACTCTTATTTAATCACAATAGGTAGTCATGGTGACTATTTATTATTTAGAATTATGAAGAAAAATAATATATCAATTGGGATAAATGGTATAATGATATTACAAAGGATTAAACTTCCCGTATTTTTCTATGTATTTGTACCCATACAACAAGTCAAAGTAGCAAAAGAAAGCATGTTATCTACGAATTACCAACCAAAACACGCCATCTTGGGCCTATCTTCCAGTTGTCACATCCATCCATTAATTATTTGTCTTTTATTCGAAATTTTACAGCCTAATTTGTTGCATCGACTATCAGAATACATTTAAACACCATTTGAATACTTTTTCTTCCAATTCAACAGCAGAAACATTATAATATATAATCCTAACCCTGCTTCAATGCCCTATACACACATGGTCTCACCACCCCAAATGCCAGTCCCATTGAAACACATGTATAATGCCAACATTCCAAGGGCCGAAATCACCACTTTCGTCCCTAGCTGCCCCCCTATGTGACACACCATAATAAAGCCTAAGCTGTCCTTTTTTAAAAACTGTTTCGAAAATGGTATGCTAACTTCCTGCGTTTTGAGCTACGCTCCAATGTTGAAAAAATGGTCCGTTTTGCCCAGATCTCCCGAAATATTCATGCGCCCATTCCCAGAAAAGACACAAATCCTTCTCACCCCATGTGTCCATCCGAAAATCTCACATAACAGTTATACCTCATATCACAGATAGCGAAAACAGTGTGTGCTTACAATTTATCCACATAATTACAACATTCCTGTATTTTTCTTAATTCACCAGAAGCGGAAACAACCATTTAAAGCAGTAATTTGGGTAGGGATTCTCTAGTCAGTAGCCACCCCCCTTGGATTTCGGCTCATTTAGGGTGGTGAGACCATATATAAAAATAAAATTATTTTTGTTTTATTTTTTTCAAACAAGGATGGAGCAGCAAGTTGTTCTGATCAATATATTTTTGAAATTTTTCGAATACTTCGAATGATGTTGCTTAGGGAGCTCTTTTATTAGGCACTGATATTGTGAAAATCAGCTCTTTTTCCGTAATTTTGCACTGCGGGAAACGTGGTTAGATGAAGTTGCAGTTCCTACTCTTATTTAATCACAATAGGTAGTCATGGTGACTATTTATTATTTAGAATTATGAAGAAAAATAATATATCAATTGGGATAAATGGCATAATGATATTACAAAGGATTAAACTTCCCGTATTTTTCTATGTATTTGTACCCATACAACAAGTCAAAGTAGCAAAAGAAAGCATGTTATCTACGAATTACCAACCAAAACACGCCATCTTGGGCCTATCTTCCAGTTGTCACATCCATCCATTAATTATTTGTCTTTTATTCGAAATTTTACAGCCTAATTTGTTGCATCGACTATCAGAATACATTTAAACACCATTTGAATACTTTTTCTTCCAATTCAACAGCAGAAACATTATAATATATAATCCTAACCCTGCTTCAATGCCCTATACACACATGGTCTCACCACCCCAAATGCCAGTCCCATTGAAACACATGTATAATGCCAACATTCCAAGGGCCGAAATCACCACTTTCGTCCCTAGCTGCCCCCCTATGTGACACACCATAATAAAGCCTAAGCTGTCCTTTTTCAAAAACTGTTTCGAAAATGGTATGCTAACTTCCTGCGTTTTGAGCTACGCTCCAATGTTGAAAAAATGGTCCGTTTTGCCCAGATCTCCCGAAATATTCTTGCGCCCATTCCCAGAAAAGACACAAATCCTTTTCACCCCATGTGTCCATCCGAAAATCTCACGTAACAGTTATACCTCATATCACAGATAGCGAAAACAGTGTGTGCTTACAATTTATCCACATAATCACAACATTCCTGTATTTTTCTTAATTCACCAGAAGCGGAAACAACCATTTAAAGCAGTAATTTGGGTAGGGATTCTCTAGTCAGTAGCCACCCCCCTTGGATTTCGGCTCATTTAGGGTGGTGAGACCATAATGCATTGCGATTTGGCGGCCATTTTGAAAAATCTTTAATATTGGGTCAAATCTTGATAAAATCAGTGGCGCTTTGGAAAAAAAAAGTTAGAATCCTTGTGAACAATATCTGAAAGTTTTGTCAATTTGACCGGCAAATAACACTATGTTCCCTATATGCGCTAAGGGAGCCCACTATAGCAAAAAATACTCGCGATCATCCATGTGTTCAAATAGAAATGGAAGTTTTTTCTAATTATTGATGCCATGGTGATGAGATATATATATATGTTGTGGTTGCAAATGACTGCCGTAGTTTAGTGCTTTATATGACATGATATATTATCCATCACTATACAGTCAATTCATTATGATATCCACATTCAGAAGCAGGTACCACATTAACAAAACACGGTCAATTAACATAGTGTAAAGCGGCCATTTTGAAAAAAATGGCGGCTCATGTTTTGCAACTGGCTTTATAAATTATGTATTAATTATCTATTAAGCCCCTATAATCAATTCAAACTAAGTTTTAAACAGTATTAGGTGATTCCTTTCACTATTCTATTGTATAAAACGTTCGTTTATCGTTCATTTATAGCGATTTGGCGGCCATTTTGAAAAATGCTTCATATTCGGTCAAATTAAAAAAAATCAGTGACGCTTCGGACAAATTCAAAGTTAAGACTCTTGTGAAAAATATCTGAAAGTTTGGTAATTTTATCAGGCAAATAACACTATGGTCCCTATATGCACTAAGGGAGCCCACTGTAGTTAGTATTTATAGTAATAGCAGATATTGTATCTCCGGTTTTGGCGCGGGAAAGAAATATCTATCATTTATAGTATCACTATCATGTAATAGTTATTTTAATTATTTTAAAGCATTTTATACTTATACATATATTTACTCCATTTTCGATTTTATCATATTATGCACTGTATAATATAATGTATTGCTCATTTTTAATGGGCATAATACTACACAGACTTTCTTTCGTCAATAAATATCTATAGACTTCAGATTCTGACGTCTAAAGCCGATCTCCGCCCTGAAAGAGTAAAATATTAGATTGAAAATCGATTCGGATCAACTAATTCTTAGAATTCCATTCTTTCACCGTGACATAGAATCTCAAGAATTTATAGTATGATTATATTCAGTTGAAATTGTGAACAATATATAAAACACTAATTATATGTGGTAAAAGCGAGATCACAATCTACATTATATATTCAGCTTCTGAGTAAATTTCAAATTTGAAATGGGATAATTCTCCTTCTCAAATAAACAGTTTCCACTGTTTGCCTTTCTACTGCAGTGATTATACCGACGCTGCTATAATGTTGGCCCACCGTGTACAACGATGGCCCAACATTATATCAATATCGGAAAAGTGCCTTGTGTTGGATCGGTAGCCTACAAGCATAAAATAATAGCATGTGATACATGAACGATTTAGAAATGAAATGAATGGGGTTTTAAGCCACCTTTGTGCACAAATAGGCTAAACTGCGCCAGGAGAACTTGTGAGATGAATGATATGACAACGCCCTCCAGACACAAGATTCGAAATTCGAGCCCTGGCGGTCTGAGGCCGAGCACGCTACCTCTCGGTGACGGGGGCTCCCCACAATATTGAATTTTGACGAGTGAGCGGGGAAACATTTTGTTTTTTTGAACTTAAGTGCCAGAGAGGGATTCGAACCCACGATCTCCGACTTTCCAAGCAGGCTACTTTAACCACTTCACCAAAGTCGCTGCTCTGAATGATTTAGAAGTAGTTCATTAATGTAAGTTTAAGAAGTTCCCGGAGCATTCACCAGGTGTCAGCTGCTATATCAACATGCAAGTTTGTGATACAACATTTAGAAGCTTATCTGCAGCTATTAAGACAAATTGCATCATACACGACATGACGTAACGTTTTTAATTAAAATGCAATTATTGTTTTGCAAAATGTAGAGATTATTTGAGAGCATAACATAAAAATGTCAAATAAAAATATTATACGTCTGAAGCCTAATTTTGGTGTATACCTAATAAATAGGAACTACAAATTATATTATTTGTATTACATATTATATTATTGTCTATCTA
Organism: Flabesymbios commensalis; assembly: GCA_964017125.1. NCBI lineage: Eukaryota > Metazoa > Annelida > Polychaeta > Terebellida > Flabelligeridae > Flabesymbios > Flabesymbios commensalis. Next base: position 47,150 of record CAXHKU010000088.1, read on the forward strand.
TTGGCAGTTCCTATCTTTTGCCTTTTAGATTGGATTGTCTTAATTTTTAACTGCCTCTGTAAGGGGCTATGTCAAGTTAAAATAAATCCGAGAATAACTCGGAATTGGTTGGGGGGTCAAGTCCCAACTCGGATATTTATTTTTTTGGGAAAATTTTGTGTTGTTTTCATGTCTGCAAATGTTTTAAAAAAATAAATAAATGGATAGGGTGGGTGGGGTCTGACCGATCCGAGTTTTTCTCGGATTTTTGGATTGTTTCTAACTTGACAAGACCCCTAAGGGGCTTTGTCAATCAAAATCAAATCAAATATGTTTATTGGTTCAAACACAAATATAAGTGTATGCCCCCCATAAGTAGTATATTAAAGGGACCCCTTGGGATGAGACATTTTCAATGTTGTCAATTTTGAAAATTAATTTATATGAAGCTATATAGCCTACTGATCTTAACTAAAAATACGAAAAAGTCAAAAAAAAAACATATTAATGCACCGAAAAAAAGTGAAATAGTTGTATTTCCAGGTTGTATATTGTCATGTAAACAAAACAAGTCAGCAATATTCAGCACTTTACATCACATATTCCCACGTATCAGACGGTAAGATCAAAGCAGTCGCCGCTAGTTGGTGTCTTATAGTCAGGACACGGGAGGACACACCTGCAGCACTGATTGTCTACCCGTTGTATAAGTGTTACCAAATTTTAACAGTGGTAGTTGCATGTCGATGCACCTGAGAAGATTGAAATAGTAACAACAATGACTTAACCCTCACAACGCTAAATTATTTCTGTATAAAACATGGAAACCAAAGGGTTTTTATTCAATTTGAAATCATCATAAATGTCTTAGTTAGCTCTTTCCGATTCATTTGAATATCTATGTTATGGGTCTACGGCCATTAGAAATATTTTTACTCTTATCTACTGTGCGGGGATCGACTTTAGTCATCAGAATCTGACGTCTACGACTTTTGTCGTCAGAATCTGACGTCTATAGGGTCTCACCACCCCAAATGCCAGTCCCATTGAAACACATGTATAATGCCAACATTCCAAGGGCCGAAATCACCACTTTCGTCCCTAGCTGCCCCCCTGTGTGACACACCATAATAAAGCCTAAGCTGTCCTTTTTCAAAAACTGTTTCGAAAATGGTATGCTAACTTCCTGCGTTTTGAGCTACGCTCCAATGTTGAAAAAATGGTACGTTTTGCCCAGATCTCCCGAAATATTCTTGCGCCCATTCCCAGAAAAGACACAAATCCTTCTCACCCCATGTGTCCATCCGAAAATCTCACATAACAGTTATACCTCATATCACAGATAGCGAAAACATTGTGTGCTTACAATTTATCCACATAATTACAACATTCCTGTATTTTTCTTAATTCACCAGAAGCAGAAACAACCATTTAAAGCAGTAATTTGGGTAGGGATTCCCTAGTCAGTAGCCACCCCCCTTGGATTTCGGCTCATTTAGGGTGGTGAGACCATATATAAAAATAAAATTATTTTTGTTTTATTTTTTTTAAACAAGGATGGAGCAGCAAGTTGTTCTGATCAATATATTTTTGAAATTTTTCGAATACTTCGAATGATGTTGCTTAGGGAGCTCTTTTATTAGGCACTGATATTCTGAAAATCAGCTCTTTTTCCGTAATTTTGCACTGCGGGAAACGTGGTTAGATGAAGTTGCAGTTCCTACTCTTATTTAATCACAATAGGTAGTCATGGTGACTATTTATTATTTAGAATTATGAAGAAAAATAATATATCAATTGGGATAAATGGTATAATGATATTACAAAGGATTAAACTTCCCGTATTTTTCTATGTATTTGTACCCATACAACAAGTCAAAGTAGCAAAAGAAAGCATGTTATCTACGAATTACCAACCAAAACACGCCATCTTGGGCCTATCTTCCAGTTGTCACATCCATCCATTAATTATATGTCTTTTATTCGAAATTTTACAGCCTGATTTGTTGCATCGACTATCAGAATACATTTAAACACCATTTGAATACTTTTTCTTCCAATTCAACAGCAGAAACATTATAATATATAATCCTAACCCTGCTTCAATGCCCTATACACACATGGTTTCACCACCCCAAATGCCAGTCCCATTGAAACACATGTATAATGCCAACATTCCAAGGGCCGAAATCACCACTTTCGTCCCTAGCTGCCCCCCTATGTGACACACCATAATAAAGCCTAAGCTGTCCTTTTTCAAAAACTGTTTCGAAAATGGTATGCTAACTTCCTGCGTTTTGAGCTACGCTCCAATGTTGAAAAAATGGTACGTTTTGCCCAGATCTCCCGAAATATTCTTGCGCCCATTTCCAGAAAAGACACAAATCCTTCTCACCCCATGTGTCCATCCGAAAATCTCACATAACAGTTATACCTCATATCACAGATAGCGAAAACAGTGTGTGCTTACAATTTATCCACATAATTACAACATTCCTGTATTTTTCTTAATTCACCAGAAGCAGAAACAACCATTTAAAGCAGTAATTTGGGTAGGGATTCCCTAGTCAGTAGCCACCCCCCTTGGATTTCGGCTCATTTAGGGTGGTGAGACCATATATAAAAATAAAATTATTTTTGTTTTATTTTTTTTAAACAAGGATGGAGCAGCAAGTTGTTCTGATCAATATATTTTTGAAATTTTTCGAATACTTCGAATGATGTTGCTTAGGGAGCTCTTTTATTAGGCACTGATATTCTGAAAATCAGCTCTTTTTCCGTAATTTTGCACTGCGGGAAACGTGGTTAGATGAAGTTGCAGTTCCTACTCTTATTTAATCACAATAGGTAGTCATGGTGACTATTTATTATTTAGAATTATGAAGAAAAATAATATATCAATTGGGATAAATGGTATAATGATATTACAAAGGATTAAACTTCCCGTATTTTTCTATGTATTTGTACCCATACAACAAGTCAAAGTAGCAAAAGAAAGCATGTTATCTACGAATTACCAACCAAAACACGCCATCTTGGGCCTATCTTCCAGTTGTCACATCCATCCATTAATTATATGTCTTTTATTCGAAATTTTACAGCCTGATTTGTTGCATCGACTATCAGAATACATTTAAACACCATTTGAATACTTTTTCTTCCAATTCAACAGCAGAAACATTATAATATATAATCCTAACCCTGCTTCAATGCCCTATACACACATGGTTTCACCACCCCAAATGCCAGTCCCATTGAAACACATGTATAATGCCAACATTCCAAGGGCCGAAATCACCACTTTCGTCCCTAGCTGCCCCCCTATGTGACACACCATAATAAAGCCTAAGCTGTCCTTTTTCAAAAACTGTTTCGAAAATGGTATGCTAACTTCCTGCGTTTTGAGCTACGCTCCAATGTTGAAAAAATGGTACGTTTTGCCCAGATCTCCCGAAATATTCTTGCGCCCATTTCCAGAAAAGACACAAATCCTTCTCACCCCATGTGTCCATCCGAAAATCTCACATAACAGTTATACCTCATATCACAGATAGCGAAAACAGTGTGTGCTTACAATTTATCCACATAATTACAACATTCCTGTATTTTTCTTAATTCACCAGAAGCGGAAACAACCATTTAAAGCAGTAATTTGGGTAGGGATTCTCTAGTCAGTAGCCACCCCCCTTGGATTTCGGCTCATTTAGGGTGGTGATACCATAGACGTCAGATTCTGACGACTAAAGTCGATCCCCGCGCTCTAAGGGTTAAACTATGGGGCTAGGCCTTCTGAATAGAAGCGCATTTAGGACATGGATTTTTAGTTTTGTTCTGGTTTATATCCGGTGTATACTGATTACGTATATACACATAGAAATTCATTCAAATCGTTTTACCTCATTGTAGCCCCAGTGAGGTAATCCCCTAAGTGAAATTATCCATTAATTAAACCTTATTAGAAAAAAACATTATTTTGACGACATTCATGTTTTAAATGAAGTATAGCCACCTTAAAAATTAGCTCTAGAAATAGTTACAATATCAACAATAGGCCTACCTTCAATTAACCCTTTCAGTGCGGTGATCTAACTTCTTAATACGTATCAAAACTTCGCGAAACTTTCAGGGTATTCACGACATGAATTGAAAATAGTGTGTGTAAAATTTCACGAAAATTGGTTCAGAATTGACTGAGAAATGGGCGAAATTCATTCACCAAAGTTGAGACCCTTGTGAACAATATCTGAAAAATTGGTAATTTTGTCCGGCAAATAACACTATGGTCCCTATATGCACTAAGGGAGCCCACTTAGTTAGTATTTATAGTAATAGCAGATATTTTGTCTCTGGTTTTGGTGCGGGAAACATATATCTATCATTTATAGTATCAGTATCATGTATAGTTCTTTTAATTACTTTAAAGCATTTTATACTTATACATATATTTACGCCATTTTCTATTTTATCATATCATGCACTGTATAACATAATGTATTGTTCATTTTTAATGGTGCATAATAGCATACACAGACATTCTTTCGTCAAGCAATATCTATCTATCTATAGACATCAGATTCTGACGTCTAAAGTCGATCTCCGCATTGAAACAGTAAAATATTAGAGTGAAAATCGATTCAGATCTACTAATTATTCGAATTCCATTTTTTCTCCGTTACATAAAATGTCAAGAACGATAGTATATTTTACTGTATGGTATGATTATATGCAGTTGAAATTGTGAACGATATATAAAACACTAATTGTATGTGGTAAAGAGAGATCACAATCTACATTATAATTTCGGCTTCTGAGTAAATTTCAATTTTGATATGTGATTATTGATTATCAATTCCTCTTTTCAAATAAACAGTTTCCACTGTTTGCCTTTCTAACGTATAGTCTATGGGATAAGAAAATGTAGTGTGCACTTTGCGAAGAAATCATGCAATTTGGCACAGATGACCTCTAATATACCCTTTTCGAATTCTGATATAGGGCAGTGGAATTTGACCTCGTTTTGACCTTCTAATTTTCATATTTACAAAATGGCCGCCATCTGATAGGCGTAAATGGAGTGGAAATGTCAAAATCGAGATAGAGACCTGCAAATAGGCTCAAATTGAAGGTAATAATATTATTGTTATACATCATTTTCTTATCCAAATTTGTATATTTCCAAAGTGGCCGCCAAACACAAGGTAAAAACAGAAAAAAAGTCAAAAGCGAGGTAGAGACCTACAAATAGACTCATATTAAGGTAATAATAAGATGATTTTAAATTTCAAAAAAATAATATTGTTTTACATATTTGTCTTGACACAATTTGCATTTTTCAAAATGGCCGCTAAACTCTGGGAAGCATGGGAAAACGTTAGAATTGAGACTGAGACCTGTAAATAGGCTGAAATAAAATAGCCGCCATTTGGGTAAGGTCAAGCAATGAATTGATATAATTTCAACAGAATATAATGATTTATGATTTTGGTGTCTACCAAAGGGTTTTCGGGGATGCCTGATATATAGTGGTGTGGTCGAAAAATATTTGTGGACATTACATTCTAGGTAAAATCCAAGATGGCCGCCATTTTTGCAAGGTTAAACAATAAATTGATATCATTTTCAACAGAACATGATTTTGGTGTCTATCGTAGGGTTTGCATGTATACCCGAGATAGTAGTGTGGTCAGAAAGTACATTAGACATTGCATTTTTAATAATATTAAATATGGATGCTATCTATTAAAAGCCAAACAATAAATTGATATCATATTCTACAGAATAAAAGCAAATTCACAATTTTGGTGTCTACAATAGGATTTCAAGGAAAGTACTTTAGACAATGCATTGTTGGTAAAATCTAGGATGGCCGCCTTTTCTGCAAGGTTGAAAAAATAATTGGATATCATTTTCGACAGACAAACAATTGCACTGTTGTTAGAATGTTGGCCCATCGTCTACAACGCTGGCCCAACATTATAACAACATCGGAAAAGTGCCTCGTGTTTGATCGGTTGTCCACAAGCATAACATAATTGCATGTGATACATGAACGATTTAGAAATGAAATGAATGGGGTTTTAGGCCACCTTTGTGCACATATAGGCTAAATTGGTCCAGGAGAAATTCGAGCCCTGGTGGTCTGAGGCCGAGCACGCTACCTCTCGGTGCTTGAGGCTCCTCACAATATTAAATTTTTACGAGTGAGCGGGGGAGAAACATTTTGTTTCTTTGAACTTGAGTGCCAGAGCGGGATTCGAAACCACGATCTCCGACTTTCCAAGCAGGCTACTTTAACCACTTCACAAGAGTCTCTGCTCTGAACGATTTAGAAGTAGTTCATTAATGTAAGTTTAAGAAGTTCCCGGAGCATTCACCAGGTGTCAGCTGTTATATCAACACACAAGTTTGTGATACAAAATTTAGAAGCATTATCTGCAGCTATTACGAGAAATTGCATCATACACTACATGACGTGACGTATTTAATAAAAATATAATTATTGTTTTGCAAATTGTGGAGATTTTTTAAAAGCATAACAAAAAAATGTCAAATTAATATTCTAGGTCTGAAGCCTAATTTTAGTGTATGCCTAATAAAGAAGAAGTACAATTTTTATTTCTTGTATTTGCATATATAATTGTCTATTGGCAGCTCCTATCTTTTGCCTTTTAGATTGGATTGTCTTAATTTTTAACTGCCTCTGTAAGGGGTTTTCTCAAGTTAAAAAAATATCCGAGAAAAACTCGGGACGTCGGTGGGTGGATCCATCCTGTAGAGACTTCAGTTGTATTCGTTCTCACTGTAGTGGGAAGTACACCCTGCACGCAGGATGGGTGGGTCAAGCACCAACTCGGATTTTTTGGGGGCAATTTTATGTTTTTTTGTGTTGTTTTCATGTCTGCAATGTTTAAAAAAAAATTGGAGAGGCGGGTGGGTGGTGTCTGACCAATCCGAGTTTTTCTCTGATTTTTTTTAACTTGACAAGACCCCTAAGGGGTTTTGTCAATCAAAATCATATCAAATACGTTTATTAGTTCAAACACAAATATAAGTGTGTGCCCACATATCACTAAGCTACACATTCATCCTAGTAGTACATTGACATGTTATACAACGTTAGATACAATGCATTGTCAAATTGAAAAAATGCGAGAAAAACTCGGGAAGTGGGTGGGTGGGTCAAGCCCCACGTCGAAATTTTTGGGAGGAAATTTTGTGGTATTTGTGTTTTTTTTTACTTATTTAAAAAAATTGGATAGGGGGTTTGGTGGGTGGGTGGTATCTAGCCAATCCGAGTTTTTCTCGAATTTTTGGATTTTTTTCAACTTCACAAGACCCCTAAGGCTGTCTAAAAAATCATTAACCCGTCAGCGGAGACCGCCTTTACACATTTACTAACGAATGTAGACGTCAGATTCTGATGAATAAAGACGACTCCTGCACTGAAACTCTTACTGTTTCATTTAAATACATATCGACCCTTAGAGCACTGAGATATTCAATTTAAATTTTCAGTCACTTGAAGTTGTGTCTCGCTACCGCGATCCACAACTTTAAGTGACTGAAAATTTGTGTTAATTGTGAAATTTAGGTCCCAACATCTATGAGTGTTTCAATATTGAAAGCATATTTTACTTTGAACAACTGGTTATAGAGGCGGTAGTAAAAACACAGAATGTCTACTGTAGTCGACATCAGTGTTCTAAGGGTTGAGCAGAAAGAGTTAACTAAGACATTAGGTGATTTCAAATTTAAATGAACCCTTTGGTCTCCATGCTTTATACGAAATTAACTCAGCGTTGTAAGGGCTAACACATTTTAACAGTAGGAGTTGCATGTCGATGCACCTGAGAAGATTGAGCTAGTAACAATAATGACTTAACCCTCACAACGCTAAATTATTTCTGTATAAACCATGGAAACCAAAGGGTTTTTATTCAATTTGAAATCCTCATAAATGTCTTAGTTAGCTCTTTCGGATTCATTTGAATACCTATGTTATGGGTATACGGCCATTAGAAATATTTTTACTCTTACAGTGCGGTGATCACCTTTAGTCGTCAGATTCTGACGTCTCCAGACGTCAGATTCTGACGACTAAAGTCGATCCCCGCGCTCTAAGGGTTAAACTATGGGGCTAGGCCTGCTGTATGGAAGCGCATTTAGGACATATATTTTGAGTTTTGTTCTGATTTATATCTGGTATATATACCGAGTACTATTCGGTTTATACTGATTAATATAGTATATAGGCCTATCGATAATTATTCGGTATATATATACAGATTGCTATCCTATGTACCAATTACTATTCAGCATATAACAATTATTATTTGCTATATACCGATTATTACTATTCAGTGTATAGGCCTACTGGTTATTATCCGGAATATATATCAAGCAAAATATAATAATCAGTATATACCGAATAATAATCAGTAACGTTATATTACCGATTAAAATTCGGTATACGACATTCCGGTTTGTAATATGTATAGGCCGAGTAATTGTCTGCATATACTTAATTTATGCAACCGAATATTAATCAGTATACACTGAATAGTAACCTACTCGATTTATACCGCGTATTATAGACTTTAGCAAAACTAAAAAGACTCTTCACAAACCAAATATATATTCTAAATGCGCTACCGTACCACTATAATAAAACAGTTGTACTATTAATCTGAATAATGTTTCCCTGCGCGCGGACGGACGAGTGATTGAGCTGAATATGTCGAGGTCTTAACTCAAAATATCGACTTCTTAACTCAATATATCGAGTTCTTAGCTCAACATAGTGAGTTTAGAGTTCGATATATCGAGGTGTAAACTTAACATATCGAGTTGATAACTCAATATATCGAGCTGTGAACTCAATATATTGAGTTTGAAATGTTTATTTAGAAAAAATCTAAATGTCGCTGTAGAACCGGAGTGCAACAGCTTCTAAACAATTCACCAGATGTCACTCTATTACAGCCGGCTACTACTTACCGAAAATGCTAATTTGATTATCTACGGTTATTATCATAATCTCCAGATATACAACACCCGCTGCAAGAAGTTAAAGATCTTTATTTTGCAAAAGCGATTAGATTACGTACAACAATTAGGAGCTTTTGTAAAAGAATAGAAAGAAAAGGCTGATTTATTCTAATTCTTCTGAAGCTTAATTTCCATGCATGTGTTAGATACAAGATGTTCAATTTATCATTATTATATTTGTTTTCGCTAGTATAAATCTTTGGACTTTTAGATTTAATCTACTTGCATTTTTTTATGAGCCTGTACACGTGCGCATGTGCGAGGCTGTCTTTATTATCAAAATAGCTTTTGTCTTTCAGATTGTTGTGCTGTTTTTATTGTTTGGAGATGGTGATGTTGTCGTGATTTCTAACTTCAGATATTGCCAAAACTTATAATTATGACATCTCTAAAATATAAATATTTTTAAACAGGGTATAGAACAAAAACAATTTGGTGAACAATCTGTGGCGTTTCATTAGGATCAACCCTTAGCCCTTACAGCGCGGGGATCGTCGATACCTGGGCCCGTATTCTCGTACAAGTAACGATATATCGTAGGCTTCTGATTGGTCGAGATGGCCATCTCGACCAATCAGAAGCCTACGATATATCGTAAGTTGTACGAGAATACGGGCCCTGCACTGTAAGAGTTAAAATATTTATAATGGTCGTACACCCACAACATAGGTATTCAAATGAATAGTATAAAGCTAACTAAGACATTTATGATGATTTCAAATTAAAAAAAAAACCTTGGTCTCCATGGTTTATACACAAGCAATTCCGCGCTTTAATGTTTAAACCGCTGGACGCGAAAATAGTCGTTTTTAATTCGTTTTATTAGCCGTTTAAAGAGTCACAATCAAGCCAGAAACCATTTAAGCCCACACGATGCATTAAAGCATCATTCTACATCTCTGAAAACAGACTTTATTTTCCTACAACTAGGGGTTTTGGAACTACAATTTCCATGAAACTGGTTTACCAATACATGGCGATTTTCTTTAATTTTTAAACCACATCAAATCATCTTCATCCACTACAAGCCGAGAATTGCGCAGCAATTCGCGGCTTGTAATGGTTGAAGATGACAATGGTAAACTCAGGCTTAAAAGGGTTAAATCATTTTTTGTATTTGGTTCCTTGATATGTCCGTTATATGTGAACATGTCCATAGATTTGAATTACAAAAGTCTGTCAAATTATGGGTTGCTTTGGCAAAGTAACATGACGTGTAAGCTACTGAAAGCCCCATTTATCAGATATTCCTGTTTTCTTATTTTGGACATTTTCGAAATTAAATCTCGTCCTTATTTCTCATTTAAATGCACAACATAAAATTGAACAAACTTACGCAATTCTAGTCTATGGACATGTCATATTAAGAAACCAAAATAAAAAGACTTTGGCCTGATTGTGTCGCTCTAACCCTTGAAGCGTTGAAATACTTTTATGCTAACCATAGAGACCAAAGGGTTTTTTTCAATTTGAAATCAATTTCATAGTCAGCTTCATTTGAATAATTATGTAATGGGTCTACAACCATTATAAATATGTTTACTCCAACAGTGCAAAATCTGACGACTGCAGACGTCAGAATCTGACGTCTACAGACGTCAGATTTTGACGTCTGTAGTCGTTCTCCGCGCTGTAAGGGTTAAAGCGCAGCGAGGTGCTCCCCTAAGTGAAATTAATCGCAGCAAGGTATATATCTCATATATAGCCTAGAGACGAAATTCCCTTATTTCTTATTTCTGACATGGTTGCCTAAAAATAGAAATCAGGAATTTCGTCTCTATATCTAGCCTAACTGGTGAATGCGCAGCACAAAATTAAAAAACTTTTTGCAGTTCTAGTCTATGGACATGTTTACATCATCTGATCATATTAAGAAACCAAAATAAAATCGCCGATTTTTTGATGAATTTAGCCTGCGACTGTCCCTTTAACTTTTTGATATGTAGCTTGCGGAAAAGTCTTGAAGTGGCGGGCTTTGTCCATATGCCTTGAGGGCGGGGGCCTAGGGTAGTGGTTAGCACCGCTGCCTGTCACGCTAGAGTTCGGGGTTCAGTTCCCGGTCTCGGCGGTTTGAAAGAAACAAAAATGTTTCTTTCCCATCCACGTGTGAAACTCAGTATTGTGGGTTGCCTCCGTGACCGAGAGGTAGCGTGCTCGGCCTCAGACCGCCAGGGATCGAATTTTGAATCCTGTGTCTGGAGGACAGTGTCATCTCACCCTCCTCAGGAGGTTCTCTTGGCCCAGTTTAGCCTATATGTGCACAGGTTGCCTAAAGCCCGATTCATTTTATTTCCATATGCTTTGTTCGCTGCGCTGGCTACCTGCCAACCTGGGCTGCGTTGTAGTTCCTGGCCGAAAATCCATCCATAAACCTACTGTATTTCTCTAGACGGAAACGGGAAAGAGTTTTGATATTGTATCCAGCAAACATGACAACTGGACCCGTTGAAACAATGTTGGTGTAACGTTGGCCCAATGTCTGCGACGCTGGGCCAGCGTTATACCAACATTGTTTCACATTGTGTCGTGTTTGCTGGGTAGCCTATACCCCTCCGTCATTTCAGCTATCACATTTTATTGCCCGTCAGGCCTAGAGCCTACTGAATGACGGAAACTTTTATTATCGCTCAGGCCCAGGGGGTACAAAAGAAACTCTTTCTTTGTTACTGTTTGTAATATTAATACTATAAAAAAAAGTCTATAGACTCGGGCCTATAGTCTAGATCTACTATAGAACAGTTTTTCAATATAAATTATTTATTTAAACATGCGAGGAGAGTCGCTTACCCGGCGATAAAACGGCAGAATCTAAATACAGCACAGCAGAATCTCAATACATTACAACAGAATCTCAATACAGCACAGCAGAATCTCAATACATCACAACAGAATCTTAATACAGCACAACAGAATCTCAATACATCACAACAGAATCTCAATACATCACAACAGAATCTCAATACATCACAGCAGGATTTCAATACAGCACGGCAGAATCCCAATCCACCAGGAGGCTTCCAGAACATTCACCAGGTGTCAGTATAGTATATCAGTATATCTTCACACTGATGAAATGTTATCATTTAAGATTACCTTTACCTATTATAAATATCACACTATCCAGTCATATATCTCTATATCATAACCCAAATAAAAAACTATTCATCTGTAACAAATCCAGTAGAATTCGTGTAACGCGTACAGCTTTTATTAAAGCATGGAAAGAAAAGGTTTATTTATTGCTCAGTGGCTAAAGCTTAATTAACATGCACGTGTCAGGTATTAGACGACACATTTAACAAATTTTTATTTGCTTTGCTGGCTAGGTGTGGTACACCTAAAAAATCGATCTTTTGACTTTTAGATTTGATTTGAATTCAATTTTTTTCTGCCTTTATCAAGGCGTTTTAATCAAATAATTTGTATGTTTAAATCCTTATTGCTAACTTAATTATCTAAGTTATCAGCCACTTGACGCTGTGCCTTGCTACCGCATTCCACAACTACAAGTATATAGCTGAAAATTACTCATTAAATACATAAGTGTTTAGTCTCATCTCGGACCACAGTTTCCAAATTATGCCGGTTTATACCCACTGTGTATATTTATGTTTAAATCCTTATTGTTAATTTATTTAAGTTATCAGCCACTTGACGTTGTGTCTCGCTACCGCGATCACAACCCCAAGTAGTTGAAAATTACTCATTAAATACATAAGTCTTAGTCTCATCTCGGACCACAGTTGCCAAATTATGCCCGTTTACACCCACTGTGTATATTTGTCCTGCGGGTACCCATTCTAACACGGTGTCCAGGAGCCCATCCCAAAAAAAATCTAAAAATTTAGATTATCTTAACTATCTCTTATTTGCATTAGAAAAGTTAAGATGATCCTAACTTTGCTAAGGTTAATAAGCAAAAGTTAGGATAATCTTAATTTTAAGATGGTTAGTGGGACGGGCTCCTGGCCATTTTGTTTAGCCAAATGGCCATAGTGACAGTTTTCAGCCACAGATTGACCCCGTACAAAATCTGGTGTTATTTCTTTGGCCGGTCATATATTTAAGACTCGCCTTCGAATAATCAGGGCTAAAATAGTATTTTTTAGAATCAGAAGCATTTCAGTTAGGCCTACGTGCCCGCATATTTAGCTCACAGCTCGCACAATTATTAAAAAGTTATGGGTATTTTTCGGACCTTTTTTTTTAATTTTTAGGGTAAAACGAATACAGCAACCCACAGCCTCGGAGCCACAGCTACATTTTGTTGACGACTCTTCAGAAATAAAAACAGGACACCATGTTAGAAAGGGTATCACACATAACACCATGCTAGAAAGAGTATCACGCAGGACACCATGTTAGAAAGAGTATCACACATGACACCATGATAGAAAGAGTATCACACAGGACACCATGTTAGAAGGAGTATCACGCAGGACACCATGATAGAAAGAGTATCACACATGACACCATGATAAAAAGAGTATCACGCGGGACAGCATGTTAGAAAGAGTATCACAAGACAACATGCTAGAAAGAGTATCACGCAGGATACCATGTTAGAAAGAGTATCACACATGACACCATGTTAGAAAGAGTATCACACAGGACACCATGCTAGAAAGATATCACATATGACACCATTTTAGAAAGAGTCTCACACAGGACACCACGTTAGAAAGATTATCACACAGGACACCATGTTATAAAAAATATTACGCATGACACCATGTTATGAAGAGTATCACAGGACACCATGTTAGAAGGAGTATCACACAGGACACCATGTTAGAAAGAGTATCACACAGGATACCATGTTAGAAAGAGTATGACACATGTTATAAAGAGTATCACAGGACACCATGTTAGAAAGAGTATCACTCAGGACACCATGTTAGAAAGAGTATCATGCAGGACACCATGTTAGAAAGAGTATCACGCAGGACACCACGTTAGAAAGATTATCACACAGGACACCATGTTATGAAGAGTATCACACAGGACACCATGTTAGAAAGAGTATCACACATGTTAGAAAGAGTATCACACAGGACACCATGCTAGAAAGAATATCACGCAGGACACCATGTTAGAAAGAGTATAACATATGATACATGCATGTTAGAAGGAGTTTCCACATGACACCATGTTATAAAGAGTATTACAGGACATCATGTTAGAAAGAGTATCACGCAGGACTCATGTTAGAAAGAGCATCACACAGGACACCATGTTTGAAAGAGCATCACTCAGGACACCATGTTAGAAAAAGTATCACACAGGACATCATCTTATAAAGAGTATCACGCAGGACACCATGTTAGAAAGAGTATCACGCAGGACACCATGTTATGAAAATATATTTTAAAATGTCATAAATATTTTTTGAATATAATAATATTGCAGCCTTTTATGAAAATAATTATTTGCCTGGGTTAAAATCTGAAACATGAAACTTGCTCGGGATTTTAGTGTATACTTTTGTATTCACTTGTTTTTACATAATGTATGTGTGCTGAATGCGAATCTGTCCGATAACGTTCTATATTTGGAGACTTTTACCTTCAAATTAGCAAAACACAAAATGGCCACTAAAATGTTAAGAAAACCCTATATTTTCTATAGTTTGCCGCGCATAAACGCACAATTTATGGTTTCTGCAAGATCTTTAAATGATAGTTTTTTCTTGTGTCCTTAGAAATGAATGACTCTTATTTTACGTTTAGACCCAAGACATCCGCCGTTTTTTATGTATTTTCTGTTACTAAAAGTGTCCTGCCAAACATGTTGACGATAATATGACGTATTTGTCTTAATAGTGGATTAGGACTAAACCTTACTGACGAGTAAATTTGAAAGCTAAGGATAATATTAAACACAATATTCAGAAGAGGACGCAGAATTAAAAATATATATTTTTAAAAATAGTGACATTTTAAACTCAACAAGTTTGAAATAAGAACACTTGAATTTCGCACCAGCGCGGCACCTTAAATACTACAGATTTTTCAAGATCGAATGTCTGCAAAATCAGATTTCGTTTATTCATAATAATTTTACTTTTCAGTTTTAGTGACACTTTCATTCCAATGGAAAAAAATAAAACATGATTTTTATACCAACGAAACACACATAATGAAATAGTCTTGTAATGTAGAACATTATCCTTAATAATACACACAATGTCCAGAAGGATACGTATAATTGGATAAACATATTATTGTTTGACATAGTGACATTTTAAGCTCAATAAGTAAAAATAAAAAACATGATTCTCACACCCTTAATACTATATATTTTTCAAGTGAAATATAAAACAATATGTTTGAAAGATCGAGTGGGAATTATCAATTTCAGATTTAGTGACACTTTAAGTTCAATAAATAACATCTTAAAAAATCAGCAAAGTAACGTAATTAATTCTACATCAGATATTAATGTATTGTATAACATACCATATTAAAGGAAACACATAAGGCAGTGTTCAGAAAAGCATATGTAATCATAATTGTGGCTACTTGTCAGTTTTAGATACACTTCACGTTCAATAAATATAAAATTAAAATACCGTAATGTCTACATCAACGTAGTATCATAATCACATTTTATGATAAAAAATAGGATTGTTCTTATTTTTACGGTTGTTTTTGTATAAAAATATCAGATGGTCACGTAATAAACATCTTTTAAAATAAATGTAAAACAAAGAAGTCCACACATATTAACAAATATGTCATATAGACATCTCTCGATATAATACATTATTTAAGAAAATATAAACAAATAACAGACGTCAGATTCTGACGTCTAATGTCGGTTCCCGCGCTGAAAGTGTTGATATAGAAGTCCAGCTAACACGACACGTTGAACCAATGCCGATTTAATTAAATCGACATTCGCTTAAAGGGACTGGCCCAGGCTAAAATCATCAAAAAATCGGTGATTTTATTTTGACTTCTTAATATGACCATATGATGTAAACATGTCCATAGACTAGAACTGCATAGTGTTTTAATTTGTGTGCTGCGCATTCACCAGTTAGGCTAGATATAGAAACGAAATTCCTGATTTTTAATTATTGACAACCATGTCAAAAATAGGAAATACGGGAATTTCGTCTCTATATCTAGCCTAACTGGCAAATGCGCAGCAGAAAAATTTAAAAACTTTGCAGTTCTAGTCTATGGACATGTTTACATCATATGGTCATATTAAGAAGCCAAAATAAAATCATCGATTTTTTGATGATTTTAGCCTGGGCCAGTCCCTTTAACGAATCGTGCTAGTCGGGAGTATGCCTACGTCTGCACATGTTAGCGTATGCTTCTCAAATTATTTAAAACATTCAATTTTTTACTGACCACCGATTTAATACATTTGGTGATTTAGTTAGTATTCAAGTACTAGCCTCACGGCTATTATAATTATCTATGGTGCTGATATTAGAAATCATTATGTTGAAGTTATTTCTAATGTTGTTAGGTCTGGTCAAATTACTAGTAATCTGAGCCTAAAAATAACATTCTTGATCATTCTTTAACCCTTTAACCCCCGAATTATTCCATTTGAATTTTTACTCACTTGAAGTTGTGTCTCGCTGACGCGATCCACAACTTCAAGTGAGTGAAAATTATTCAGATTTGACAAAATGGAGGTCAACTCTTTTCAAATCTTGCTGGTTGATGTCACATTTTATCTTTAACATATTAAAAGTGTGGTACTTAATGTGCTAATAAAAATGAAAACCCGAATATATGCGGCACCGGCTGTTAAAAGGTTAAGGAAAATTAATGTGATAATTCTATTATCAATTTTGATTTTTCTTCGCATATTTCTGTGCTATAGCTAATCCACATGTCGTAATTATAGTTATTTCTTCCTCATAATTTTCAATTATTTTTCTTTTATACCCAACAAAACAAAGCTGGTACAGTGTTAATATAATCTACTAACTGTGGTGGATCCAGAGGGAACGCTATGCTGTGCGAAACGACGTTTTTCAGGACCATCCCCCCCCCCCCCGTCCAGTCGCTGTATTTGAAATACTGGCCAAACCTCACACAAATTGCAACATAATTTCTGACTGTTGCTTCATATTCATATATTCATAAATATGTCTTCTATAACATCTAATACATCTTAAGAGATTCGATTGAGCGCTGTGAGCTGTACAAAACGGCGTTTTTTCAGCCCCCTATCATTTTTCAGAATTCTCGATCCGCCCCAATGCTGGTACAATGTTTGGCGATTTATGTTAGTCAAGTTATAGCGCCCTGGCCATAATATCAGTGGTGCAAATATTAATGAAAAGAAACATGTTTTACCAGTGGAAGTAATATCGCCAAATCAGAAGATGCACGAGAAGGTGGTAGTGGAAGTAATTTGCGATTGAAACTCACATTTAAAGAGATAATTTTGCTGTGACTAAATTTGAAAACGTGATGTCTGTTATTGATGGCGTCAGGATAGCTCATTGATAGCGTGGTTGACTCAGAGCCCGGGGGTACCGGATTCGAGTCCCGCTGCGGCCGAACGTATAACCGATTCGCGCAACGTAAAAAAACGTACAAAAAAATGAAGAAATAAAAATGACCAATATGTCAAAGTTGACATGTAAACGGTGAATAAAACTTACAAAAAAACAAAAACATAATACTATTATACATCTGTATTTAACAACGAAACGACGGCCGCTAATTAGCTGCAACCGTCATGTGACATACTGTGCCGCTGTCAGAGTAGGATATTAGGACAGGCGTACCCAGCAAAAACTAAACATTATCAATCGATCAATCAAAAAAGTCATATAAAAATGTTTTACAACATTAAAATGTCGGGATAACAGAATATTATTAAACATTAAAAATAAATATTATGCAAAACATTCACTAAAATGCTTTTTAAAACGTTTTAATAACATTTTTTTAAAATACGTTTTTTCAACATAAAATGTAAATATTATAAGATTGTTTTAAAACGTTTTTAAATGATGTTGTTGGATAATATTTTTTATTATGTTTTTTATTATTCTGTTGACCCGACGTTTAAATATTTAAAAACCATTTAGTCTAACATTTTCTAAATATCGATAAAATGTTTTTTTTGTGTGTTTGCTGAGTAGCCCATGTAACTGAGCCTGTCAACTATTTAAACATATTTATTGGGATTTCCTATTAGCACTTGTGCTAATAGGAAATCCCAATAAATATGTTTATACCAACTGAGCCTGTCGATTATCAACCAGACGCATTCGTAACTTCATCATTCAAATAAAGGTAATTCTCGAAATATCATTCCCCAGAGCAATATAATATTAGTGATGTATGTTACTAATAATACAATCAGCTTGAACCTATTCATTCCCCAGAGTAATATAATATTAGTGCTGTTAGTTACTAATAATACATTACTCTTGTTAAAATTGTCAGAAAAAACCTTCGGAACATAGAACTTTCGGAACATAGAGCCTTCTGAACATAGAACCATCGGAACATAGAGCAACCACCGAACTGGCAGCCGCATAGGTGTTTATATAGGCCTAACAGACCATATTTATTTTCTACCTCTATGTAACAGACACTGTCCGCTTTGCAGTGATTGTTTCACAGACCAGAGCTTCCAGAGCATTCACCAGGTGGCACACTAGTATGTCCGCAACCATTTAATGATAATATCATATCATATGATAACGGTTTATCATAACGGTTTATGCAGAATTCATTTAGGGACAATTTAGTTGAAATATGTAAGCTTTTACAATCATGTAACAGTAATATTTATTTAATTCTAAATTTCATGTTGAAGCTTATTTTGGATGCACGCAGAAATTTCAAGTGCATGTTTTAAATCAAAATCAACTAGTCCGGGAGCTCAGGGGTCAAAAATGTCCCGAACGGGGCCAAAAGGTTTGAAGGTTGTATCTAGCTGGAAATTTTGCACTGAATTCGAAAATCAACGTCTTACATGCCGTACCTGGGAAGTTTTTTAAATAAGACGTCATTGTTGCCGTGGTAACAAATTCACAAAACATTTAAAATGTCGTACACTGGAGGCAGGTATACTTTTAGTTGATGTGTAATTAAGATAATAAAGCCATAATTTTTGTAAACGCCATCCATTATACATATATAAGATAGGTTTTAGTCAGCAAAAGTATAATAACATAGTTTTTCTTCTGCTGCCATAGAAACAAATACGTTATTATGTCCTTTATAATTTCATAGGTGGTATGTATTCCAAATATATAATTTTAATTATAAGAACATCATTTTTTTAAATTCTTTCTGATAACAAACACACCGAAAATGCATAAATTATCAAATATATATTACATCGACAAATTTGCAACGTCATAATTGATAACGCTGGCCAGCAGCGTCACATTATGACGTCTTTTCTGTGGCGTACAAAAATGCCGTCATTATTGGAAAACAGGCTTTCTTTGATAATTTTCTTAAAAATGGTCGTATCGCATTGACTAATATGTCTAATAGTATGTTTCATGGTCAAGGATTCTAATAATACAACTCTAGAGGGCGAATATTCTTCAGAAAACAAGATTCTGACGATCCGGGCGCATTTGCCCATATAGACTCAGTGCTGCAGACAACTTTTAGTCTCATTGAGTATTCACCCTTCATTTTGGAAACGATGTGTAAAGCGACTATACTTCGACACTAGAATATCTCAGAATATTTCACTCTTCAAAATATTAATATGGGTTGAAAATGTGAACTGCCAAGAAAAACAATTAACATTTTATCTAAAACAAGTATGATTATTATAAATCTAAATATTTGTAAATATTTACATGTAAATATACACAGCAAAATAAACGTGTGTGCGTAGATTCAAACAATATGATCGTAATTGTACTCCCAAAATAATTCAGCATTGCATTTAAAAAATAGATACGTAATGTACGCAAATTATAAGGCGCAGCTGGACTATTTATTACTTGTAATAAATAACAAATCTCCGTTTTGTGATGCGATATGTCAAATTTACTGACTAAACCTAATATAGTAGCCCACAATTAACATGTCTCATGACGTGATTACGTAATCATTATCTGCAATGGTTTTGTTATTATTATAGAAAAAGAATACCACACTTGGGTTGAGTTTCTGCTGATTTTGTCTATTGTTTTGATCAGGGTTTCCTGCAGGCTCAAGAGGTTTGGGGGGGACTTGTTGAAGTTAGGGGAGAAGGAAACACGAGGACAGTTAAATGCCTGCACTTTTTTTTGAAGGGGGGGAGGGGGAGTAACCAGATTTTGGGGTGGAGCGAGCCCTCCCCCCCCCCCCCAAGTAAGGCACCCAGGAGACCAAATTAATAGCTGAGATATTCTGAGTTTTGTGACCAAACAAAGTCATTGAAGTAGGAGAGGGGCGGGGTTGTAACCGAACGATTTAGGATATTCGGCCTCCACACCTCCTGCGTGAGATACGTTTGTGTATTGTATATGTTTAATTAATAGAGGTACAGTGCATATATATAGTTGAAGGTAAAACTAAACATGGGATAACTAATAAGGCAAGCAATAAGGTATATTATATTTGAGGATAAATGTATTCAATTGGAAACATCATCCAAGTGATGGGTATACATAGATTTACAAATAAAAACAATACCCAGGCGGTTCATGTGTAGTCCAGGAGCAGGGACCCCCCAAAAAATGTTGCGTTAAATCAGCACAATATCTAAGATCTGACTTGATAGAATGGTAGAGTATATATGTACAATGAAATGGTGGTATCAGTTTCTATTTATTTTGCCCGCTTTTATGGGGGTACCCCCAAACCTGTCTGGAGTTAGATGTTATTAGGATTAGTAAACATCTCTCATTGCTGTTCTATTTAACCAACCGACACATGCAATGTATACGGAAGTGCATTTAGGACATATATATTGTTTTATAGTCCGTTATAACGGTCTACTAATTTGCTATTACGGTCTACTAATCCAGTGTGGCAGTATAGTATTTTGTTATAGAGGGCTCAAATTTCGTTATAACGGTCTACTAAGCCATTATAACGGTTTACTGTTCCACCATATAACGGTCTAGTATTTCGTTATAACGGTCTACTAATCCGCTATAAGGGTCTGCTGTTCCGTTATAACAGTCTAGTATTCTGTTATAACGGTATTCCAACCAGTTATCACGGTCTAGTATATCGCTATGACGGTCTGCTATTCCGTTATAACGGACCAGCATTCCGCTATAACATTCTACTGTTTCGTTATAGCGGTTAACTAATTCGTTATTACGGTCTACTATTTCGTTATAGCAGTCAACTATTCCGTTATAACGGTTAAAAAATTCGTTATAACGGTCTAGTAGTTCGTTTTAACGGTGCAGTGTTTCGCTATAACAGTCTACTATTTCGTTATAACGGCTACTATTCTAGAATTTCTTCATAACGGTCTAGTATTACGCTATAAAGGGATAATTTTTTGTTATGACGGTCTAGGATTTCGTTATAACGGTATACTAATCTGTTTTATTTTTAACGGTATACTATTCCGTTATAACGGTCTACTATTCATTTATAACTGTCTAGTATTACTTGATAACGTCTAGTATTTCGTTATTACGGTCTATTATTTCGTTATAGCGGTATACCAACCCGTTTTAGCGGGCTACTATTCCATTATAACGGTCTGCTATACCGTTAGAGTGGTCTAATATTTCGTTATAAAGGTCCACTGTTTCGCTATAATGCTCTACTATTCCGATATAACGGTCCACTAATCCGTTATTATGGACTATTATTTCGTTATGACGGTCAACTAATCTGTTTTAGCGTTCAACTATTGTGTTATAACGGCCTATTATTTCGTTTTAGCGGTCTAGCATTACATTATAACGGCATAATATTTCGCTATAACGGTCAATTTTCACCTATAACGGTCTTATAATCCGTTTCAGTGGTCTACTATTCCGTTATAGTACTCTACTATCCCGTTATACGGGTCTAGTATTTCGCCATAGCGGTCAAGTATTTCGCCACGGCGGTCTAGTATTTCGTTATAACAGTCTAGTATTTCGTTATATAACATTCTACTAACCCATTATAATGGTCTACTAATCCGTTACAATGGTCTAGTATTTCTCTATAAAGGTCTATTATTTCGTTATTACGGTCTATTATTTCGTTTTAACGGTATACCAATCCGTTTTACCGGTCTACTATTCCGTTATGGCAGTCTACAGTATTTCGCCAATGCGGTCAAGTTTTCGTTATAACAGTGTAGTATTTCGTTATAACGGTCTTTTAATCCATTATACCGGTCTACTATTTTGTTATAACGGTCTAGTATTGGTCATAACGGTCTACTAATCCGTTAAAATGGTGTAGTGTTTCGTTATAACGGTCTACTATTCTGTTATAACGGTCTATTAATCCGTAATAACTGTCTATTCCGTTATTACGGTCTACTATTTCATTATAACGGTGTGGTATTTAGAAATAATAGACCGTTATAACAAATTATTATATCGATAGAACGGATTAGTAGTCTGGTGGTACACCGCAGTAACGGATTAGTAGAGCATGACGTTAGCAAACCGTTTTTAGAAAGCACTGACTACCTTCAAATTCAATACGTCTGCCGTTTTTTATATTTACTGCTACTATTATACCGCTAAACATGTTGACGATAAATGACTTATTTGTGGTAACTTAGTTGACTAATAATTGTATAATTACTGACGATAAATTAGAAGAAAATCAAAGTGACCGCGACATTCACTGTCATATAAACGAAAAATAAAATGGCTATCTAGATGTAGGCCTAAATGACAACCTTTTTTTTTTGTTTGTCGCACGGGAATGCTCAATTTATGATTTTTGCAGGATTTGGCCGAAAGACTCATTTCTGATGTTTATTATTGTATCGAAAAAATCCAAGATAGCCGTAATTTTTCTTATTTACCATTAAAATCATGACGTCATTCTAAAAACTGAGCAAATGTTAGAATATAATGTAATTAAACCAAGTTTCGAATGCCTTGTAAGTTAATCGTAGACCTATTACCTAGTCTATTTTCTAGATTTCCATTAAAAAGTTTTTTTTTTATTATATTATAGTTTAGATGCATACAAAACGCGGGTGGTAACCATTTTTATTATGTTATAGTTCAGATGCATAAAAAATGCTGGTGGTAACCATAATGAATTTGAAGGTCAAATGTAGGTCATTTTGAGCGAAAAACATGACACATAAATTTCGCAATTTAAAATCATGCAGAATCCAGAAATTGTGCATTTATTTTAAGAAAAAGTAGAAGACATGTGGTTTTGTTGGTCATTTTTTGTTTTGCCAGTTTGAAGGCGAAGGTCACTAAATGTAGAACGTTCTTCGATCGATTCAAATTTAGCACACCCATGTATGTAAAAACATCCAAAAATATATACAACATTCATAAATCTAAATGCCACTGAGTGTTAAACAAATACATATCTGGGTTCAGAAAACATAGGCCACATGGAGATTTTCATTGACCATGTTGACTAGTTTGTTTTGTTTCTGATTTCGATTATTTTGTAATAAAAATTATGTTTCAATGTATGTGGAGAGATGACAGTTTACTCCATTGCAACATTCAATATCGGTATATCATTGTAACTTGGATTTCCATGTGTAGATTGGTAAACTAGAAAAGCAACCACAAACGTAACCCTACCCCCTAAATCTAAGCATATCTTACATAAGGCCAGACCCCCTAAATCCAAGCATTTTGGTGGATTTTTCCGGAAACGTTGTATATTTTGGTATATCTTACATAAGGCCAGACGTACAGACCCAACAGTAAGATCTGAGTATCTGACAATTACAACCATTTTACTGCTAATGTTTAATTATTTTATCATGATGGATGAAATAAATAGCTTGAATCTTAAAAGAAATAGAAATTATTCTGATATTGAGATAGGCCTATAACAAAATAACATCTTAATCTGATGTCAGGATTTCGCGTTGTTACTAGGCATATTCATTAGATGATATTACAGTGACAGTTAATATTTGCATTAACGTTTCATGTCAACTTTGACATACTGGTCATATTAATTATTTATTTCCTATACTTTTTTGATGCGGCTAATCGGGTATAGTTTGGGTCACTGCTTTTGTGTGCACCAAAGATAATGACAACAGCAGGACTCGAACCCGTTACCCCGGACTCTTGAGTCAACCACACTCCGATGAGCTACCCTGGCACCACAATGGCACTATATAATTATTATAATGTCATTCATTTGTAACTGTCGATGTTAAGATCTACATCTTAAGATATACGAGTGATTTTATTTAGTTACTGTCGATATTATTATTTGCATCGTGTAATTCTTAAATGACTTGTCTGTCTCTATTATAATATAATAAATTATTCACCGTCATTGAAAGGTGTAGATAATGCGATTTACCAACTGAAAAATATATTCCAAACAAATATTCAAATAATATTTACATTTCAACAAATGTGTCTTTCGAAGTTAGGTCGGGTGAATTATTCCTGTCATTTCTTCTTTTTTACATTACTTTACAATATCTGTAAATTCTCAATCATCTTCATCAGTTTGCGTGATAACGTCTCATTAATAACGACTCATCTGTCTCAGATCAGTTTTTTTAATTTTTAATTTAAATTCATATATGATACATTTATACAGGTAATAAGATATGGTTGTAACCATGGTAACAGAAAGAATTCGAATGAAATTTTACATGAAGTAAGAAAACAAACACTTATGAAGTATAATTTTATGTTATTCACTACAAATACTGACATTTAAAGACATCAGTTACACACCACATTCATTACACCTGCTACTAGAAAATAATATTTTAGTTTTTTGCTAAATTGTTACCATGGCAACAATGACGTCTTATTTGGAAAACTTCCCAGGTACGGCATGTAAGACATTGATTTTCGGATTCAGCGCAAAATTTCCAGTTAGATACAACCTTCAAACCTTTTGGCCCCGCTCGGGACATTTTTGACCCCTGAGCTCCCGGACTAAACGTTTCAACGTCAGATCGAGTCTCTAGAGACTAGACTTTTAGATTTGATTTTTGCATGCCTTCATGGAGGTTTTTAATATAATTTTATAGCTACTGATTGTGTCATGTAAATTTTCAAAATAGATATAGGCCTATGTAGCCTACTACGGAAGCGCATTGGGGACATGGTGTGTTTTATTTTTCCTCCCATTTTCATAACTCGCCCGGGCGAGATACTAACGCGCCCGGGCGAGTTAGTCGAGATACTAACTTGCCAGGGCGAGATAGTAGGCCTACCTCGCCCGGGCGAGTTAGTAGCCTATCTCGCCCGGGCGATAGTAACTCGCCCGGGCGAGATACTATCTCGCCCGGGCGAGATAGCCTACCAAATTAGCCTACCAGGGCCAGTCTGAACAGTCTGTGGTCGCTGCAGACTTAGTGGCGGGCTTAGTGTCAGGAAGTTGGTCACCTTGGACACAGCACGTGCGACTGGTGAGCACACCCTTCTAAGCAAAAATGTACACTATATAGGCCTATCATAACCAGCAAACGCAAAACATTTGTATATTACATTTATACAACGTCGGCCCAACGTCTTCGACGTTGGTCCAACATTGTATAAATGTCATACAAATGTTTTGTGCTTACTGGGTTATGGTGTGTACATGATGCTGGGGTGTGATTGTTGGCAGGTTATCGCGCCGTTTGCCAGTAGGCTACAGTGACTGTATGGTCACAGAAACTTGCCCAACGCATTGAGGGACAACCAATACACCTACACGTGTAGGCCTAACGTTAGATAAAAAGTGTCCAGATTTTCAATCTAGTCTACTCTTAGGCCTAACCAGTTAACGGTATGTTGGTAAATAACATAATCCGACTGTTTGTTGAAGGTCGTGAGGGTAGGCCTAATTACTTCGAATCTAAGGTTGCCAGGGGTAGTCTAGGCCTAAGCCTAAGGCCTACCTGGTGAGTTTTTCGCTCTAGATCTCACTATTTTGACTCAGAGAACAGGCCCGTAGCCAGGATTTTTGTGTGGGGGGTCGTTTTGAGCAAAAAGTGGACCTTTTTGTACTTTTCTTTTTGTCGGTAAAGGTGGGGGGGGGGGGGGGGAATGCGGGGGCATGCTCACGCGACTTTGTTTTAAACCATTGTGCTGCTAAGTCAGAATATATACGTTTTGTTCTATACAAAGAGGTAATTTTGCTGTGACTATAAAACTCTGTTTTTAAAGATTGTAGATAATGCTGTTTTGGAGTATGCCTGAACAACCAAAGACAGTTGTGGATCCAGGAATTGACAGACGACGAGGATACACAATTTTTTTCACAATAATTTATATAAACGACAGCTGGCACATCCAGTCTCTTATATGCTCTAGAGGGTCCTGGGGCATGCCCCCCCCCCCCCCCCCCTGAATAAAATGAAATCTAAGGCCAAAAATGATGCATTCTAGAACATATATTTAGGCCAATATATGTTCTTTATTTAGGTAATTATTCATGTTGCCCAAATAGTGGCACGTACTTTTTTGCAACACATCTAGCCTTTAACGTAACAATATTGCTTCAGATGTAATATTAAGTCAAACTAGAAGGGGAATTTGATACATGTATGAGTCAATTGTATGCCTCCGCCATAACATAGGCTAAGGCCTATGAAGGCTTACTCTATCAACTCTCCCCCCTGACCTGGAGTTTTCTGAGATATCGTAATGACAATATTTG
This sequence comes from Flabesymbios commensalis, assembly GCA_964017125.1. NCBI lineage: Eukaryota > Metazoa > Annelida > Polychaeta > Terebellida > Flabelligeridae > Flabesymbios > Flabesymbios commensalis. Next base: position 73,915 of record CAXHKU010000088.1, read on the forward strand.
ATAACAAAAAAGCTCAAGATCACTATATTCGAATTTGAGATACAGTTTTATCAGTTCTATCAATTCTATCAATTGTATGGATACTAAAGCGATACAAATTCTATGAACCAAGATTTATCATCAAATCGTGATGACAAACGTTTTCCTTTATTAGCTATTGGCCTTGAAAAATAGGTAAATGTCACCCATCTTTGAACTTGACCTTGAGTTTCATCATATGAATCACTGGTATTAATATGGAAGTAATAGGGCCTACAAATTGTAGGTGTGGAGCTTTCGTGACGACAACCATTTTCCTTTACAATATTTTTATTGTACGACTAGGGCCTACATTTAGAAAGGGGTATGATAAACATAAGAAATCAGGTGGCTGATGAAGCCTAAATTCATTATGCGTTATTCTGTCCCTCATTTTAGACCTAAGATGAACTTAAGAGAAGTCATCCATTGCGCCAAGGAGAACGAACGTGATTCGATACATTTGTAGATCCGAATCCTATCCTAGAGCTTTCTGACCTCAGAGATTATATCTCTGATACCACACGCTCATTTCGCCGTATGCACGCATGGCGATTGACCAGATTTATCAGCCGTTAGTGAGCGTTACCACGTGATTTTATAACCACGGAACTATTCTGTTTAGTAGTGGATAAATTGAACCAGCACAATTCGCATGTCATTCAGTAATTTATATTTGCCAGTGTTTTGAAGCCGATTGTAAATTCTGTCAGAAAAACGTAAACATGAACCTTCTCACAGCAGCGCGTAGGCAGAAAAAGTAATCCATTGAATGTTTTCTATTTCTATGTGAATAGAAACTTGTATGTGGCGGAGTAGTGGTGTTTTATATTTGCCATATATATATTCAGGACACTCAAGCGTGTTTATAAGCCTACAGTTGCTATATCAACAAAACTGCTGAAAATGAGCAGTTTCTGTCCAAACATGACGTGTGGTTACAGAGAGAGAGCGGGGTTGACCTAAGCGACATCTATGTGTGGAGAATGATCCTAGAGGCCTACGTACTCAGTTACTGCCTAAATCAGTTGGTTGGGATCAATGACTTTTGCACCTAAAGTAGACAATAAATCATTCTGCTGAAAAAATAGACTACTGCGCAGCGAATTCTTGCATTGTGCCAGGAAATATCTGCAGGGATTTTTACCTTGCGGGGTCGATTGAGATTGGTCTTTATCTTAACCCAGGTGATTTTTTTACTAAGAATAAGGCATGATTTGAAAATTCCATGGGGGGGGGGGGGGTGCAGCTGCCCATCAGCCCCATCCGCAGTCTACAGCCCCGATCTGAGATGACACATTTTAAATTTAATTTAACCACAAACTTACCACACGATTTCCAGAAACAAGAGTCCATGAGACAAGAAGATACCTTTAAGTATTAAGCGTTATAATTAAACCGTTTTTAGGGACAAAAATCACAATGGATAGGTCTGTGTCGTAATAACACGATGCATGTATTGACGATGTAGGCCTATATAATAAGGGAACTCAACCTTATATTATTACCTCACCATATAATTATATGTCATTAAACGGTTTGGTAAATTTTCCAATAAGTCACAATGGTAACTAAATGTAAAATAAATGTCCAATATTACCCTAGCAAAACACGAGACAAATTTCAATACAAATGTTCTCATAAATTGAAAGTAATTTTTAGTGCCAGAAATGGTATAGGGCCTATAACAACATTCCTGAAGTTTCAATTATGTCGATTAGTGGAGAAGGAAATATGAAAATTGACGTTATTTAAGGAGTTAGTTGACACTTAAATTCCTAGAGACAAATAATATATCGCTGCAAATGTATGAACGTCTAGTTTTACGAAGCATGAACAGTTTTTGCGGCAAGTGGTCGAGTTTTTCATAAAACGTGCATATGTGACGTCATGTCGTGATGGTTGTGACGTCACTGTTTCACCAATTTCTACTGGATATTTATAAAGGTGGATCATTTATCAGCAGCCTAGGGGGCCATCAATGATATTTTAATTGTGACATGTTGTATGAAATAGTAATGATGTCATAGTTATGAATTATGAACATATGTATACAAAAAACATAAATAGACATCTCATACATATCTTAGATAGAAGTAATAGACGACAGGGAGTTTTTGGCAACAATCTTATGAATATAAGCTTATATATTTTTATGAATTTATTGATGAATTTATGTGATTTCTTCTGAAAATCTTTTGTTTCGTGTGGTACATTATATATTGCCATTGTATTCTAGTTATTACTTTAGTCAGGAGATCACTTTTGGGAGAGATAATCGGCTAAATTTCCCACCTCTACCCCTTGGGCAAAGGGAGCCAGGGCAAATGGGGGCAGGCCATACAGCATGGCCCCCTTTGCCCTCTAACTTACAATGGGTAGATATTTCACACACTAATCCCAGTGAACGAAAGTATTTATTATATTACTTAGTACTTAGTATGTCCAACAAAGCATGTCACCATATACATCAAATGAAATGTTTTTATCATATCTGTTTTATCAGGCTTACTTCAATGTACTTGTGTATCAAAAAAATAAAAAGTACCAAGGTGGGGGCAACCTGCGTGCCGGGTGTACTTCCATAGAGTGAGAACGAATACAACTGAAGTCTCTACAGGGTGGGTGGGGTGGCCCCCTTTGCTCAATGCGCTGGCCCCCTTTGCCCAAGTTATTGGGCAAAGGGGGCCACTTTGAGAGCAAATCTATTTGGCTTACAATTAAAATAAGGTATCCTTGAAACACTAAGTGAGTCTCTTATATGTATCTACATTGCATGTACCTAACATAGAACAGTCATTCGTTTTAAAATAGTTCGAATATTCTTCTTAAATACCATTGAAACGTTAAGTGGCCCCCTTTGCCCGCCCTTCCCTTAGTCATTTATGTATCCCAGATTGATACAAGTTTCAAATTTAGCACAGAGCAAGGTTTTGACAGACTAAATACAATTTTGGTCTCAACCTAAAAAAATTGCGGGTTAATAAATTCAAAATGGCCGCCAAATTGGCCGCCATCAAGAAATGAGAATTTCAAAACTTTACAAATAAAAGTCACAAAGAATCATATAATACCTCGTTTTGTAGTGTTTTAGCGTCACGAAACAGTTCGGGAGGGATTTGTTTTGTACAAGGTCAATGTCACCCAAAAAAGTCCTTTTCACGGTCAAATGTGACTTAAAAATGAAAAAAAGGAAAAATCATAGTCAATCTAAACGTATTTATTAAATTTATTTGTTTTTCCATTCTCGTATTATGTATAGTTCATTTCTTAGTCACCCTGTCCCAGAGTGAGGCGAGAGCATGTACCATAGCAAACACGGAGAGCCGAACAAACAAATCCCCAAATACAACAAGAACAGTTGCCTGCACAACGCTTCTGGCCCTTCAATACTTAAAACATATATCAACACTAAAATGAAATAAAATCTAAAGGTAATATTTCTGATAAACGTCACAGTATTTTACTGTATTACATCTAACCTTTATCTTATAAATTACCTGCTACATCATTTTATAATGTGATATTTTCCCAACATTTACTGTATCACACATACATACAATCATTTCTATATAGCTGGAATTGGTGACGTGATTGTCAGCTTTAAATGACGTCGCGTCAGTTTTCAAACACATTATTTGATCATTGCCGAAACGTACCAGCGCGACGACGTACGCGAGCGCGATAGGCATCGCGACCATTTTCAAAACTGTTACATTTTCGTCACGCCAGTTGTCGCAATGGAATGAATCGGGCTTTAGGCCACCTTTGTCCACATATAGGCAAAACTGGGCCAGGAGAACCTCCTGAGGATGGTGAGATGAATGAGATGACACTGTCCTCCAGCCACAGGATTCGAAATTCGAGCCCTGGCGATCTGAGGCCGAGCACGCTACCTCTCGGTCACGTAGGCTCCCCACAATACTGAGTTTTACACGTGGATGGGGGAGAAACATTTCTGTTTCTTTCAAACCCCCGAGACTCTATTGTGAAAGGCCCCCGCCCGCCGGCTGTCGCGCCTCACATGTCGCGTTGGTCGTCGCGTTGGTGTGTGGACAGTCATGTAATTTTCGCGTCAGTCGTCGCGTCACTCGTCACGTGCCTAATCGCGCTGACGTTCGCGTTGGTGTGTTTTGCACTTAAAGTGGAGAAATGTAAATAACCCTATATATTATTTTAACCATCAGTCTGTTCTCTTTCAATATAAAACATAGCGGGAAGCTCGGCAGAATGGTTTCTGAGTTTGAAACCATCACTGTAGTTGTTGGAGGAAATGACTGCTACTCAGACAGATTGATCCCGGACATAAGCAAAAATTATGATAAACTCATCAAGAAAGCAAAATCTATGTGCCAGGGAAGAGTGACTATGTCCAGTATCTGCCCACGACTTGATACTGTAGACGTCCAAAGAAAAATTGAACTGACCAATACAGCCTTAAAAAATCTGTGCGACACACATAGCTGCAGATTTGTCAACAATGACAATTTCTTCAAGCTGGCTGACAAGACGGTAAACGACTCCCTATTGATGAGAGATAGAGTACATCTGACCTGGCAACCCAGTAATAAATTAGCACTAAATCTGAAGCTCAAAACAACTGAAAAATATGTGTCGCTGTACAGATCAAGAGGTAGACCAAGACAGACTAGATATGCCAGTAACTACAGGCGCTCTGATGTAAACCAAACCAGAAAGATGAACGACAAAACCACTATTACAGACATGATTCCTACCATCACAGAAGTAGCCAGAACAGAGAAGACCACCAGATACTAAGACAGAGGCACCAGCAAAGAAGTGACGCATATCATCCCAGAAAAGATAGCACGGATATGACACCAGCACTCGTAAAAACACTAGACATGACACCAATAACCGTCAATGTGACCACTGCTGGCAATTTAAATGTGAATGCTACTGAAAACTACAGGAGGAAAAAGGAAATCAGGACATAGGCCTCATGCCGTCAAATGTTAAACAACCTTCTAGTAGAAAAACTTACATGGATGATAACAAAATAGACAATAGTGACACAAATAATATAAAAATGAAACACTGCAACACCAAGACTGAAATATATAATCGAAAACAAAACAAAGGAGTGAAAATTGGACATTTGAACATACGAAGCTTATTGAAAAAAATAGATTAAATTAAGATTTTAATACATCAGAATAGTTTTGACATTCTAGCTATATCTGAAACATGGTTATCGGACAAAATACCGAATGAACTTGTAAATATACCTGGTTTTAATGTATATAGAAAGGATAGACCGAGTCATGGTGGGAGTGTTTTAATATATATAAAGGAGACTTTACCTCATACATATTGTCCAGATCTCACCAATTTAAATAATACTGAAGTGGTCTGGGTTAGGATTGATAATAAATCTTCCCCTTCTTTTTATGTATCATGTGTATATAACCCCAAAGCGGACAATGAGAACTATTACCAATGCATGTTAAATAATTTTGAAAATGTTTTAGCAAAGAATAAGGAAATTGTTATCCTTGGTGACTTGAACATTAACTACATCTTAGACGAAAATTTATGTGAAAATCAAGCTCACTTTATAGAAACACTCCTTTGTTGCAAACAATTGATAGTTGAACCTACTCGTGTTACACAGTAATCTCAGTCAGTCATTGATCATATATATACCACGATGCCTCACAACCACTTGGATCACGGGATACTGAAATATACTCTTAGTGATCATTCCTTTATATTTACAACTCTGAAATTTAGGCGCCAAGCTTCTCCTCCAAAACTTATTCACAAAAAAGATTACAATGGAATAAATATAAATGATTTTATTCGCGATTTAATGGATATTGGACTATATAGTGGTGTTATTGATGCTAAATCAACATCTGATGCCTGGAGAGATTGGTCAAATGCATTTAATACAGTGGTTAGCAAACATGTCAAAATTTAAGAAATTAGAGTCAAAGATAGGTCAAATCCATGGATGACCAACGGAATTTTAGCCTTTATATATAAACGTGATTATACTCACCGCATGGCATGGCCGCATTAGCTCTTCTGACAAAATGAATGAATATAAAAAACTGAGAAATTTGGTCATCTCAACAATTCGAAACTCGCAACGATCCTATTATAAGAAAACAATCACAGCCAATAAATCCTGTGACGTTTGGAGAGCAGTAAACCAATCCCTGGGAAAAAATAGAAAAAGTTCCATAACATCAGATCTGTCACCTGATGCGTGGAATGAACACTTTGCGTCCGTTGGGAATAAACTGTGTAGTAAATTAAGTGAAAAAGATGAACTAATAAGGAGAAATAGCTCGAGTATTTATAACTTTAAATTCACAAGCCTTCTTGAAGAAGATGTTCTAGTATTTATTAACAAATTGCCATCAGAAACCAATGTTGATATTCTAGGCTATGATTCTTGTATTCTCAAGCTTAGCAGTGAGATTATCTGTAGCAGTCTAACAATCGTATTTAATATGTCACTTTATAATGGAGAAATTCCAATTGAATGGAAGAAAGCTCGGGTTACTCCAGTTTACAAAAACAAAGACCCTAACAACTTTCGACCAATTTTTGTAATTGGGCATATTCTAAAATTATTTGAAAAATTAAAAACAAATTAGACTCTCAATTGAGAGAATATTTACAATCTCACTCTTTCATTACACATTCCCAGTCAGCTTTCATGAAACTCCATTCAACCCAGACGTCTTTGCATAATGTGATTGAATATGTGCTTGACAATATTAACGAAAATGAAATCAATGGTATTTGTATGTTTGATCTTGCTAAATGTTTTGACACAATTGATCACAAATTACTTTTAAAAAAATTAGCAAATATGGCCTTAGTGGCACTGAATTATAATGGTTTACAAATTATCTCAATGAACGAACTCAAGTTGTTACCATAAATGGTAAAATGTCTAATACAAAACTCATTGACAGAGGTGTTTCACAGGGATCTATACTTGGTCCTCTGCTTTTTACTATTTTTATTGATGATTTTCCCTCATGTCTATCTAATGCCTTCTGTAATATTTTTGCTGATGATACTATGATAGGTGTTAGTGATAAATCTATAACAAAAATACATCAACTATTTCAGAATGCTGTAAATGAAGCTATTAAATGGTTTGGACAAAATAAGTTAACTTTAAACATAAACAAGTGTAATGTACTAATTATATCTAACAAAAATATAGTAGACAGCATAGATATTTTTATAAATGGTGTTAAGTTACCCTTTGTTAAGTCCGCTAAATATCTTGGTGTAGAAATATATAGTAAATTATCCTGGTCTAACCATATAGATGGATTGTGTAAGAAATTGTCTTCGCAACTTTATATCTTAAGAAGGTTGAAACAAATTCTCCCAACGGATGATATCAATTGTGTTTACTACGGTATATTTCAGAGTATTATTGATTATTGTATCACTGTCTGGGGCTCTGCTGCACAAAAATATTTATGTAAAATACAAAAATTACAAAATAGAGCAGCACGACTTCTTGCACAAAACTTTGACTGGAACATTCGTGGTATAGATATTGTGAGAGGTCTAGGGTGGCAGAATGTTAAAGAAAGATATTGTTTTTTATCATGTTGTCTCACTTATAAATCTCTAAATAATCTACCTCCTTATTACTTATCTGATCTTTTTTCCTCCGTTTCTGAATAACATACTGTTTCAACACGTAATGCAACAAGTAATACTCTACATCAGCCCAGGTGTAATAATTCTTTATATAAATCATCTTTAAGTGTGAATGGGTCTATACTTTGGAATAAGCTACCTTCAGAAATAAGAAGACATTTTCTGCTTTCAAATATAACCTTAAACTATATATGGCTAATAATCAAACCATTACTCAATCATAGTTAGGGCTGCAATAACTGTACATGTCTTATCGCTTTCTCCAATTTTTGTAGGTTTTTGTTGGAGTTTTAGTGTGGGGACATTTGTGTTTTCTTTTCTTTTCACTTTGCTATAAATGTAAATGTATATACATTTGTAAACCTATTCAATTAACGCAAAGGCATATATCATCGGATTATGATCTAAAATGTCTAATGTACCATCTATTTTCGTTATTGTAACTATTGTACATAATATGATAATTATTGTTTAAATATGTGTTTTCACTTTTTATGCAAATACTTGTCATAAAACAGGGCACATATGCAAAATAGCCAAAGGCTAATAATGTTTTTACCCTGTATAAATATGTTTGAATAAATAAATAAATAAATAGAAAAGGCATGTGAAACTGACGTATTTTTTATTTGGGCCATAATAACATCTGCCCACTCTCCCCTGAGCGACCTAGCAAAACAAAAGAGTGCGGTTTTGAGAAGAGCCTAGTTATTGGTAGCGCAAGGACTTCCTGCTACCATATCTTTGCTTATTTCGCTGCTTTTGCTGCAGCAAATCATCACAGAATCGATTCTAATTGGTAGCAAAATGATATATCAGTAATATGTACCACCGAGGCTGCTGCAAAGAGCCACAAATTTTAAAAAAGGAACTATGCGCGAATGAATTTGTGTGGTGAAACCTTAACGTTCGATAATTTCACATTGAAACACATTTGCGATGCTGCCCCAACATTAATCCACTGCGACTTATCGCAAACTGTATAAATGGGCTAAATATGTAACGTGTAACGTTCTGGTCTTTACCAGCTTACGTTACCTGCCCATTTGATTAATGTCAGTTGACGTGTTATGGAAAACATTTCAACTTCGCCTACCTATGTTATGGGTCTACAGTCATTATAAATATTTTACTCTTTCAGTGCGGGGATCGACTTTAAACAATGAGCTCTGTATGAGCTCAACAAATATGACAAATAGATGACTATTTAATTTCAATATTTAATTTATTTGCAACGGAATGAAACATTTTAAAAAAATTCCATAAAAATGAAAAAAAAATATAAAATCTGTCTGTATATTTTATCACATAAAAAGTATTTCTGAACCAGGTGTTACGGCAGTTCAGTTGAATACGTCCAAACATGAATTCCAACCTCTCAAGCATGACGCCTGGTCATATAGTTTTGCGTCATCTTCAGGTATAATGAAATAATTATTAGATTTAACTGTAGAGGTAGCCAAAAATATCTGTAGGGCTGCCAATCTCTAGAAAAATAAACCCATTATTTTTTCTTATTATTATTATTTTTTCTTCTAGCAAACATAACTATACTGGTTTAATGTTGGTTTAATGTTGGACCAGATATCCGTAAAATGGTCCAACCAGGATGTGAACATAGGCCTATAAAATTATACCTACGTACAAATTCTGACATAAAGAATGATAAAATAAAGTCAATTATCATCTTGCAGCGAGTGCTAGGAAAATCTTACTCAATTTTATTATTTTTAATGATATGATAAAATTTTCGTATGAGCTGAATAAACAGATGAATATTTATTATCATTATTAAATGCATTTTTCACAGAAGAGAAACACGCTGGTTATTATTTCTTGCAGATTCAAATACATGAACTATTTCTAATGTGATTTACTTTTACTAATAAATATTACCGCCGCCTTCAAATTGTATAGATGACATTCTACACAGGTGAAATCTCGTGCCCGCGACCATATAATAACTTTAACTGGCAAAACAACCTGATCAAGTTGTTCATGGGGGCATGACGTCGACCGTGCCCCTTAGAAATTTTGGATGCCATATTAAAATAGAACCCACTTCTGTTTACACCACTGCTATTTAGATCATCACATATGAATTTACGACATAATGAATATATACAATTATTACCAGGTGTGCGTAGTAGGCCTATGTGCTGACACATTAAGAATCGACACCGCATCATACTAATGCTGAGCAGTGACTTAAACATGACCCCCTATTTCGTAGTTTGTCTGGCCAATTTGGTTCATAAAATGACGTCATTGCCATAGCGACATGACGTCACAAACGTACGTTTGAAAAAAATATCGACCACGTACGGCAAAAACGATATACGCCACCATAAACTAGAGACTTAAAGGACTGTAGTCGCTTCAGGTATCAAATTACGGTAATGTGCAAAGCTATCTGATTTAAATACGATTCCCGGCAAAAAAATATCCCAACAGACATAATAAAATAGTTATTAGCTAAAGAAGTGGCGGATTTGCCGAAATATCCAGAGCGGCCGGGATCTCGCAGCCAGGCAGTTGGACGGGCATGTGACGTCACATGCCGGAGATTTGACTCTCAGCGGTCTGCAGAAATCGTACATGTTTCAGTGAGTTTGTGTGACAGCTGATCGATGGTCGCACACTCTTCCTGTGTTTTTCATGCATTTATAAATATAATATATCTTAATCGCAGCTGCTTTTTTAACATAAATTATCTGGCTTTAAATCTGTCAAATTATTCTCAACTGACATGACAATAACTCGATTAAGTCGTCACTTTTGTATTGCACTGTCATCTAAAAAAAATCCCGATCTCGGGAGACGCCATGACACACACTGCACAGTGCTGCATGTTGACAGGCCAACCCGGACGAACCGGTTCTGGTTGCTCTATTCAACTGCAATGAAACTTTTTGAGTTAGCCTAACAGTCAATTTAACCTTATAAAAGACTTTATTTGTATTATTATGACACATATTTCCAGACTGCTCAACATCAGTGGCCCCGACCTGGTCACAGTGTCAGTCATACTCGCTGTGACTGTCACAGTCCATGCAGTCTCAGTCTCACTCTCACACTCGCAGTGTTGTGTGTTGGCAGGGTTGGTAGTCTAGCATGCACATGCACAGACGACAGCCTCAATTTTCCAACCAAGTCTGATACTCCAAAATAAAGATATGCATATGGCTAGGCCCAGGCCAGGGGCTATAGGGGGCCTACTCGTTTAGGGTCTACTAGCCTACTTATAGTATATATAGGCTTTCTAGGCCTAAATATTATTAAGTGAAAATTAAAGAATGTCACTGACAAAGACCTATTATATGAGTCCACTGTCCCATTTGTGTGTAATACTAAAAAAACATAGAATATAAATATCTAGGCCAGGGGTCTACCATAAAATTATTGAAAACGTAAAAAATCTGAAGACCTACTTATAAACCTACTACAACTAGGCCTAGGTGAAGAATAAATATATTTTGTTATTTTATTTGGCACGTAGGTCTAGACATAATAGTATTTCACGAGGACGAAACGCTTGAAAATAATATTTTATCAATTTCTGGTCATAAAAAAAATTATGAACACTATTATGAACTACTGTAGATGAAGAATAAATAGAGTCTATATTTTATTTGGCACGTAATAGTATTTCGAGGGCACGAAACGCTTAAAAAATAATATATCACCAATTTCTGGTCATAAAAAAATTATGTTTGCACTATTATGAACTAAATGAAGAATAATTATTATTTTAATTGGCACATAGACTAGACTAATAGTATTTCGCGGGCACGAAACGCTTGAAAAATAATATTTCATCAATTTCTGGTCATAAAAAAATTAATGTTTGCACTATAGCATCTATGAGCTGCCATTAGTTTCTTGGTAATCTATGCTATTTAGGGGGCACTAATATAGGCCTATTTTTAGGCACATAATAATATTTCATCGCATGAAATTATATTTCACCCGATTTCAGAAATTGATGAAATATTATTTTTCAAGCGTTTCGTGCCCGCGAAATACTATTAGTCTATGTGCCAATTAAAATAATAATTTCACCCCATTTATTGCACAAAATAATATTTAATAACCACAAGATAATGTTTTCTGGCAAGAAATGGTATTTTCTGGCACTAAATAGAGCTTCTTATACATGTAGACTAATGTGACAAAAAATATGAATATTATATAGGTCCATAGTAGGCTGAAATTGTGAAATAATTAGCATTTTTCAAAACTTCTTACCATTCAGGTATATTGAATGTGTTTATTTAATAGGCCTATGCATATTATTAATGCATAGGTACAGAGATCTGGTTCTATGCATAGGATTTCAGTGAAATAAGCAATAGGGCTTTAAACCTTCCAGGTGTCAGATCTTAGACAAAAAAGTGTTGGTGAGAGATTTTTTTTTGGACTTAGCCTACATTATGGCATGGTATGTAGGCCTACTTTCTTTTTAGATAAAGTCTGCACTTAAAGTTCAATGTTTTTTTTTAAAAGGTTTTTTTTTCTGTAGATAATGTGTTGAAACATAAGTTAAATTATAATTTTTGATACTGTGTATGGATTTAGGGAGTTTTATGTTATTTATCAGACAATATTAGGCCTACAAGTACATAATTTTAGCCTTCACCTAGACAAATTATGAAAGACATGATATTTTTTCTGATATATTTTTTTTGGGGGGGTGGGGGTTCAACAAAATTAAATAGACTAGTAGGCCTAGGCTTACATGCACATACATTTGCTGATATATATCTCAATCTGAATCATGCCAGATTTTATACTTGTAACTGAAGAGATCAGCAAGATAGACAGGCTATTTATTATTTTTAATATAGCAAAATCAATAGCCTATCTTGTGAGTGGTTGAAATAGTTTATTTCAATAATTTTTGCTAATGACTAAATGATCAAGGCCTTTGAAATGAGCAAGATGTGTTTAGTATGAGAACAAAGATGAAGCCTAGAGTTCGCAAATTAATATTTCAGGTTCTACATCTTGAAATAGGGTTCAACTGGGAATGGTTTGTGAAAAAACATTCTCAATTTGACATGGGAAAAGGCACTTAGCCTAGGGCTTATCATTTGATTTTGAGGAGGGACTTCAGTATTTTATATAAAGTATAAAGTAAGTTTTCTCTTTAGAACCAACATTAATATAAAAAGACAACAACAAATTCAAGTGATTTTTGTTTACATTTTTTCGCTCTTAATACTGGAATAAAACATCCATCACAAATTTATAATGGCTGTTTTATTCCAGTATAGTCCTAAATGTAGGCTAAATGTCAATTATATCATATAGTGAAGCCATGCCTCAAGAAGAAATCACAAAGCATACCTTTTTTTTATTGAGAATTGTTTCAATTAATTATTCAAAAAATGAAACAGATTTTGTCTCAAAAGCTATATAGATAGGCTACTCAAGAACTGGAATATTGTGTACTTGTTAAAGTACTCATCACCCCATACCTTCAGTTCCAAGACACACAATTATTTTTTTCCTAGCCTTATTTCATTTATATAAATACTCCTGGTCCCTCTCTAAAATACAAATGGATGCTTTCTTATGTTATGTCTCCTACCGTGTAATGTGGGTATCAAAATGGAAAAAATGATATGAAATTAAGTTCTGTCTGCATTATTTAAATGTTGGGATATGAACTTATTTCATTAAGATTTGTCATTTTAGATCTAGCAGTCTTACCACAAATTTAAAAAACAAAATTCCTGATATTTTATGACAAAATTGAAACTTGAAATGAATCAGACACAAAGTGGGTGGGAATCGGTAGCGAATTAATGGTCTGAAGAAATGGGGGTCGCAGCGCCCTGGAGTTTTTGGAATTGTGTAGTCGTATTAAAAGTTCTGGTCAATTACTAATTTTTTCCTGACTATAATGCATTTCTGCTAATAGTAATATTAGGCCCGCCTAGATTCATACAGGCACATGCATATTGTCTATATGATAATATGTTATGAGTATATCTCATGTTATCATTGAAAACAAAAAAAAATCTTAAAAAAAACATGTGCTTCATTTTAATTTTATCATATCTATAGGACTAAGATGTGTAGGCTTCTTCTATATATGTAAGGGGGCTACCATTTATTTTCCAGGGGGGGGGGGAGTTGCTGAGTATTTTTAAAATAAATATGTTCAGGCTAAATTTTGTGAAATAATTAATTGTCTAAAGGACAAAAATTAAAAAATTGTAATCATCGTTTCCCTCGGCATTATCAAATGGCCTTAATTTGTGAAGCGTCGCTTCGCACAGGACTTCCTTACCTTCCATATATCAATAATAGGCCTGATTAGGAATTCAACTTTGTATACAAAATTTGTTTCCTAAGAAAGTGAAATTATTATTTTGCTTGAAGATGATTGTAGAAAAATAAAGTTATGCAGTCCGAAGTGAAATTAATAATTTGCCCTGGGGCATAGTACTATATAATTTTCCCGTGGTCGATTTTGGGACTTTTCATGAAGTTTAGAATTCACAAATTTTTATTTTTCCTCAGGCCTACGGCTATTATAATAGGCTAGACCTAATAATATTCGCGAGATTTTTTAATTCACAAATTTGTCCTTTCGCGAAAATTAAAACCTCACAAATTTTACCAGATCTTGATCTAGTATATGTCTACTCTATGATTATGATTCACATATAATATTATCAGATTATAGGGGCCTAACTGTAACATACCTAACTATAAAAGACTATTAATTCAAGTGGACCTAAGCCTAACTTTTAAGTTAGGCTTACTGACAATTGAAGAGTGTGTAACAGTTACTGTGGTACCGGGTAGACTAAAAAGAGTTTTCTTTTTCAAGTTAAAAAAAATCCAAAAATCCGAGAAAAACTCGGAAGTGGGTGGGTGGTTCAAGCCCCAACTCGGATTTTTATTCTTTTGGGGAAATTTTGTGTTTTTTGTGTTATTTTCATGTTTCAAAAAAAAATGGATAGGGGGGTGGGCGGGTGGGATATCTGATTAATCCGACTTTTTCTCGGATTTTTAAATTTTTTTGATAAGACCCCTAACTTAAGTGTGGACTCAAAAGTAATACATAAATATTAAGAGACTAGGGTCTAGGCCTACATTGTCAATAGTCTGGTCTGGGTAGGCTATAGCCTATAGTATAGCTATACTATACTATAGGCCTACTGAAGTAGACTAGTACTGTTATGTTATGGTTTGGGGGAAATTTGCCATTGACTGTCACTGTCAGTGTCAATCACGCTGCTTTCTGAGAAAGAAAGCCCAAAAAGCAGTAACTACTCACTTTTAAAGTAAGTATACCACCTTTTGGCTTTGGCATTTCCACGACAGTGGACATGACTGCATGACAGATGTCAACATGACCATGGTGACGGGAACCAATGCATTTACTGTAGAATCTAAGCCTACTGATGCCATGGTCCCTGTGGCTTGAAGTGCCGGGTGACAGTGAACTTCGTCTGAGCTTACTGTTACTAGTGTTAGGGTAGCCTACCAGTCAGTGGTTACCGGACCCGCGCTGGAGCTGCTGAATAAACATTCCACTTTCAAGACGAAGTTTAAGATTGATGGCCGAATTTTTATTACAACTTAAATTATGTTTAGTCAGATGTAATATTGAATAGACTTATTATAGATAGCGGCAGGGCGTTGGGTGGCTCAACAAACAAGGGGAACCAGTGACTGTTGATCGTTGATCAGGGGGATGACGGCCAAAAAAACTTGTAAACAAACAGACCCCTGGCTTAGGCCCTACTTACATTGCAGTTTGTCAGTGATCTGCACCAGGAAAAACATGTTTGATGATTAATTTAAGCTTCTCAGCTTTTTCAAAGGGTAATCGAGTGATATTTGTATTTAAATATCGATAATAGCAAGTCAAAATGATTAAAATTCTGCTGGTAGTGCACGACGACTCTCCTTTTTGCTGCCATTCATCTAGTCTGAGGCTACGGCCATACAGGAAGCGATCACTGCATGTGACGTCATCGCAATGGCTGTGCGAGTTCAGCCAGATTTAGAGCAAACACTATTAAATGTCATATTTTGTCTATTTGACGTTATAAATCCCAAATCTGTGGTTGGGTAATTTATTCTTTTACATAAATACAACTATTTCAAATGTTAATACAGCGTTTTATTTAGCCGTCTACCTCTCTTTAAACCTTTCCCGTGATATATTTTGTATCTCTAGGAATTTAGGTGTCAACTCAACTCCAAAAATGGATTCATTCCTCTTGTACTAGATGTATGGCCAAAATGTGGACCTTCAGCCGTCAGGGGGGGGGGGGGGGATACGACTCCTCCGACCCCCCTGGCTACGGGCCTGGAGAACGTACCGCGCGTGGCCCTACAGTGACACGACATCATTTATCCAGAGCTGGGTTATCCCTGAGGCAGCCTGTTGAAACATTCGAAAGATAACTTGAGATCTATGTATGTAGGCCTATAGTCCAGTTGCTGTTCTTATATGTTCAATAGGGACCTCGAAATTATGAGAAGTGTAAGGTGTTTCGATTATAATTCTTATAATTTCACTGAACACATTTAGGTTTGTTACCCAAGTGGCAACTTTGGGCAACTTTTTTTATTGGCATAATTGAATAATTAACATTATATGCGTAGGCCTAATTTGCATTATGGTCTAAGGTAATCAAACGTATGACATTGTGGTTGCTGTTCTAATTAATCAATCTACACATGCAATAGGGCCTATAGTCTACCATATAAAAGGTGATTAAATTCCCCTCTATGATGATGTATTGCATGATGCAGTTGATTACAGGGTTAGGCCTAACTCTACAAACATGAATAGGCCTAGGTCTACGTTGAAACATGTTTTTTTCCATTACAAATAACAACATGAACTATCAAAATCGACAACAATGGAAACGACTAAATAAAACATAATTATTGGCCTAATCTACATTTGACATAGCCTATGTTTTCTGAACCCAGATGTGTAAATATTGCTTAAAGCGACACAATCAAGCAAAAATCATAAAAAAATCGGGTAATTTTATTTTGGCTCCTTAAAGGACTGTAGTCGCTTCAGGTATCAAATTACGGTAATGTGCAAAGCTATCTGATTTAAATACGATTCCCGGCAAAAAAATATCCCAACAGACATAATAAAATAGTTATTAGCTAAAGAAGTGGCGGATTTGCCGAAATATCCAGAGCGGCCGGGATCTCGCAGCCAGGCAGTTGGACGGGCATGTGACGTCACATGCCGGAGATTTGACTCTCAGCGGTCTGCAGAAATCGTACATGTTTCAGTGAGTTTGTGTGACAGCTGATCGATGGTCGCACACTCTTCCTGTGTTTTTCATGCATTTATAAATATAATATATCTTAATCGCAGCTGCTTTTTTAACATAAATTATCTGGCTTTAAATCTGTCAAATTATTCTCAACTGACATGACAATAACTCGATTAAGTCGTCACTTTTGTATTGCACTGTCATCTAAAAAAAATCCCGATCTCGGGAGACGCCATGACACACACTGCACAGTGCTGCATGTTGACAGGCCAACCCGGACGAACCGGTTCTGGTTGCTCTATTCAACTGCAATGAAACTTTTTGAGTTAGCCTAACAGTCAATTTAACCTTATAAAAGACTTTATTTGTATTATTATGACACATATTTCCAGACTGCTCAACATCAGTGGCCCCGACCTGGTCACAGTGTCAGTCATACTCGCTGTGACTGTCACAGTCCATGCAGTCTCAGTCTCACTCTCACACTCGCAGTGTTGTGTGTTGGCAGGGTTGGTAGTCTAGCATGCACATGCACAGACGACAGCCTCAATTTTCCAACCAAGTCTGATACTCCAAAATAAAGATATGCATATGGCTAGGCCCAGGCCAGGGGCTATAGGGGGCCTACTCGTTTAGGGTCTACTAGCCTACTTATAGTATATATAGGCTTTCTAGGCCTAAATATTATTAAGTGAAAATTAAAGAATGTCACTGACAAAGACCTATTATATGAGTCCACTGTCCCATTTGTGTGTAATACTAAAAAAACATAGAATATAAATATCTAGGCCAGGGGTCTACCATAAAATTATTGAAAACGTAAAAAATCTGAAGACCTACTTATAAACCTACTACAACTAGGCCTAGGTGAAGAATAAATATATTTTGTTATTTTATTTGGCACGTAGGTCTAGACATAATAGTATTTCACGAGGACGAAACGCTTGAAAATAATATTTTATCAATTTCTGGTCATAAAAAAAATTATGAACACTATTATGAACTACTGTAGATGAAGAATAAATAGAGTCTATATTTTATTTGGCACGTAATAGTATTTCGAGGGCACGAAACGCTTAAAAAATAATATATCACCAATTTCTGGTCATAAAAAAATTATGTTTGCACTATTATGAACTAAATGAAGAATAATTATTATTTTAATTGGCACATAGACTAGACTAATAGTATTTCGCGGGCACGAAACGCTTGAAAAATAATATTTCATCAATTTCTGGTCATAAAAAAATTAATGTTTGCACTATAGCATCTATGAGCTGCCATTAGTTTCTTGGTAATCTATGCTATTTAGGGGGCACTAATATAGGCCTATTTTTAGGCACATAATAATATTTCATCGCATGAAATTATATTTCACCCGATTTCAGAAATTGATGAAATATTATTTTTCAAGCGTTTCGTGCCCGCGAAATACTATTAGTCTATGTGCCAATTAAAATAATAATTTCACCCCATTTATTGCACAAAATAATATTTAATAACCACAAGATAATGTTTTCTGGCAAGAAATGGTATTTTCTGGCACTAAATAGAGCTTCTTATACATGTAGACTAATGTGACAAAAAATATGAATATTATATAGGTCCATAGTAGGCTGAAATTGTGAAATAATTAGCATTTTTCAAAACTTCTTACCATTCAGGTATATTGAATGTGTTTATTTAATAGGCCTATGCATATTATTAATGCATAGGTACAGAGATCTGGTTCTATGCATAGGATTTCAGTGAAATAAGCAATAGGGCTTTAAACCTTCCAGGTGTCAGATCTTAGACAAAAAAGTGTTGGTGAGAGATTTTTTTTTGGACTTAGCCTACATTATGGCATGGTATGTAGGCCTACTTTCTTTTTAGATAAAGTCTGCACTTAAAGTTCAATGTTTTTTTTTAAAAGGTTTTTTTTTCTGTAGATAATGTGTTGAAACATAAGTTAAATTATAATTTTTGATACTGTGTATGGATTTAGGGAGTTTTATGTTATTTATCAGACAATATTAGGCCTACAAGTACATAATTTTAGCCTTCACCTTGACAAATTATGAAAGACATGATATTTTTTCTGATATATTTTTTTTGGGGGGGTGGGGGTTCAACAAAATTAAATAGACTAGTAGGCCTAGGCTTACATGCACATACATTTGCTGATATATATCTCAATCTGAATCATGCCAGATTTTATACTTGTAACTGAAGAGATCAGCAAGATAGACAGGCTATTTATTATTTTTAATATAGCAAAATCAATAGCCTATCTTGTGAGTGGTTGAAATAGTTTATTTCAATAATTTTTGCTAATGACTAAATGATCAAGGCCTTTGAAATGAGCAAGATGTGTTTAGTATGAGAACAAAGATGAAGCCTAGAGTTCGCAAATTAATATTTCAGGTTCTACATCTTGAAATAGGGTTCAACTGGGAATGGTTTGTGAAAAAACATTCTCAATTTGACATGGGAAAAGGCACTTAGCCTAGGGCTTATCATTTGATTTTGAGGAGGGACTTCAGTATTTTATATAAAGTATAAAGTAAGTTTTCTCTTTAGAACCAACATTAATATAAAAAGACAACAACAAATTCAAGTGATTTTTGTTTACATTTTTTCGCTCTTAATACTGGAATAAAACATCCATCACAAATTTATAATGGCTGTTTTATTCCAGTATAGTCCTAAATGTAGGCTAAATGTCAATTATATCATATAGTGAAGCCATGCCTCAAGAAGAAATCACAAAGCATACCTTTTTTTTATTGAGAATTGTTTCAATTAATTATTCAAAAAATGAAACAGATTTTGTCTCAAAAGCTATATAGATAGGCTACTCAAGAACTGGAATATTGTGTACTTGTTAAAGTACTCATCACCCCATACCTTCAGTTCCAAGACACACAATTATTTTTTTCCTAGCCTTATTTCATTTATATAAATACTCCTGGTCCCTCTCTAAAATACAAATGGATGCTTTCTTATGTTATGTCTCCTACCGTGTAATGTGGGTATCAAAATGGAAAAAATGATATGAAATTAAGTTCTGTCTGCATTATTTAAATGTTGGGATATGAACTTATTTCATTAAGATTTGTCATTTTAGATCTAGCAGTCTTACCACAAATTTAAAAAACAAAATTCCTGATATTTTATGACAAAATTGAAACTTGAAATGAATCAGACACAAAGTGGGTGGGAATCGGTAGCGAATTAATGGTCTGAAGAAATGGGGGTCGCAGCGCCCTGGAGTTTTTGGAATTGTGTAGTCGTATTAAAAGTTCTGGTCAATTACTAATTTTTTCCTGACTATAATGCATTTCTGCTAATAGTAATATTAGGCCCGCCTAGATTCATACAGGCACATGCATATTGTCTATATGATAATATGTTATGAGTATATCTCATGTTATCATTGAAAACAAAAAAAAATCTTAAAAAAAACATGTGCTTCATTTTAATTTTATCATATCTATAGGACTAAGATGTGTAGGCTTCTTCTATATATGTAAGGGGGCTACCATTTATTTTCCAGGGGGGGGGGGGAGTTGCTGAGTATTTTTAAAATAAATATGTTCAGGCTAAATTTTGTGAAATAATTAATTGTCTAAAGGACAAAAATTAAAAAATTGTAATCATCGTTTCCCTCGGCATTATCAAATGGCCTTAATTTGTGAAGCGTCGCTTCGCACAGGACTTCCTTACCTTCCATATATCAATAATAGGCCTGATTAGGAATTCAACTTTGTATACAAAATTTGTTTCCTAAGAAAGTGAAATTATTATTTTGCTTGAAGATGATTGTAGAAAAATAAAGTTATGCAGTCCGAAGTGAAATTAATAATTTGCCCTGGGGCATAGTACTATATAATTTTCCCGTGGTCGATTTTGGGACTTTTCATGAAGTTTAGAATTCACAAATTTTTATTTTTCCTCAGGCCTACGGCTATTATAATAGGCTAGACCTAATAATATTCGCGAGATTTTTTAATTCACAAATTTGTCCTTTCGCGAAAATTAAAACCTCACAAATTTTACCAGATCTTGATCTAGTATATGTCTACTCTATGATTATGATTCACATATAATATTATCAGATTATAGGGGCCTAACTGTAACATACCTAACTATAAAAGACTATTAATTCAAGTGGACCTAAGCCTAACTTTTAAGTTAGGCTTACTGACAATTGAAGAGTGTGTAACAGTTACTGTGGTACCGGGTAGACTAAAAAGAGTTTTCTTTTTCAAGTTAAAAAAAATCCAAAAATCCGAGAAAAACTCGGAAGTGGGTGGGTGGTTCAAGCCCCAACTCGGATTTTTATTCTTTTGGGGAAATTTTGTGTTTTTTGTGTTATTTTCATGTTTCAAAAAAAAATGGATAGGGGGGTGGGCGGGTGGGATATCTGATTAATCCGACTTTTTCTCGGATTTTTAAATTTTTTTGATAAGACCCCTAACTTAAGTGTGGACTCAAAAGTAATACATAAATATTAAGAGACTAGGGTCTAGGCCTACATTGTCAATAGTCTGGTCTGGGTAGGCTATAGCCTATAGTATAGCTATACTATACTATAGGCCTACTGAAGTAGACTAGTACTGTTATGTTATGGTTTGGGGGAAATTTGCCATTGACTGTCACTGTCAGTGTCAATCACGCTGCTTTCTGAGAAAGAAAGCCCAAAAAGCAGTAACTACTCACTTTTAAAGTAAGTATACCACCTTTTGGCTTTGGCATTTCCACGACAGTGGACATGACTGCATGACAGATGTCAACATGACCATGGTGACGGGAACCAATGCATTTACTGTAGAATCTAAGCCTACTGATGCCATGGTCCCTGTGGCTTGAAGTGCCGGGTGACAGTGAACTTCGTCTGAGCTTACTGTTACTAGTGTTAGGGTAGCCTACCAGTCAGTGGTTACCGGACCCGCGCTGGAGCTGCTGAATAAACATTCCACTTTCAAGACGAAGTTTAAGATTGATGGCCGAATTTTTATTACAACTTAAATTATGTTTAGTCAGATGTAATATTGAATAGACTTATTATAGATAGCGGCAGGGCGTTGGGTGGCTCAACAAACAAGGGGAACCAGTGACTGTTGATCGTTGATCAGGGGGATGACGGCCAAAAAAACTTGTAAACAAACAGACCCCTGGCTTAGGCCCTACTTACATTGCAGTTTGTCAGTGATCTGCACCAGGAAAAACATGTTTGATGATTAATTTAAGCTTCTCAGCTTTTTCAAAGGGTAATCGAGTGATATTTGTATTTAAATATCGATAATAGCAAGTCAAAATGATTAAAATTCTGCTGGTAGTGCACGACGACTCTCCTTTTTGCTGCCATTCATCTAGTCTGAGGCTACGGCCATACAGGAAGCGATCACTGCATGTGACGTCATCGCAATGGCTGTGCGAGTTCAGCCAGATTTAGAGCAAACACTATTAAATGTCATATTTTGTCTATTTGACGTTATAAATCCCAAATCTGTGGTTGGGTAATTTATTCTTTTACATAAATACAACTATTTCAAATGTTAATACAGCGTTTTATTTAGCCGTCTACCTCTCTTTAATATGAACCAGAGGTCTATGATATGAACATGTCCATAGACTGGAGCTGCAAATTTATTTTATTTTTTTGGGCTGTACATTTACCATTTAAACGAGATATAGAGACGAAATTCCCGTAGGCCCCTATTTCTTATTTTGGACCTGCTGATCTAATGTTGACAGAGGCGTACCGCCCTACACGCAACATACGCAAACAGTTACACATTAATTTGCAAATTTTCTTGGGGGAGGACTCCCAAACCCCCCCCCCCCATTTTTCATTTGCCACCCCTCCCCCAACTTTTGTTTACAAAAACGGTTACACATTAAAAAGCCTCCAGGAACGCCCCTGGTTGAACAACATTAATCCACCATTGAGTCACCATAACGTTACATGACTTAGGCCTAGAGTGTTTTGGCCTAGGCCTACTTGGCTAAGGAGATCACTGCAAACACGAGCTTTCAAGCCTTATAGACTGTGGTTTAGTGTTAGGCCTAGATAGGGCAGAATCGCAGACATTGAGTCAACATAGGATGACAGACAGACAGATATGTTTATTTCATCAAATTAATGGTTGGAAGATCATCACTAAGGGGGCCACCATTCAATCTCCAGGAGGGGGGGGGGGGGCTGGAGTTTTTTAAAATAAATAATTTTGGGCTGACTCTGTGTGAACTAAATAATATTTATATTTCTACGTCAATAACTGTAGCCTACTAGACATAAAATACAATTTGACATTTTCAGCGCGCCGCCGAGTCGGGTTGAAATGAATAATTTGTCCGCGACAAAAACTCCAGCCCCCCCCCCCCACCTGGAGATTGAATGGTGGTCCCCTAAGATTAAAAATAGCCGCTATCTCGAGGACCAACCAAAAAAAGTTGTTAGATACAATTTATCATGTTTAGGCCTAAACATTATTATAGGGCCTATATAAATCTACTCGGTATCTTTTGGCCCACTCATGAATGTCTTTGTCAGCTAAGATACTTACACTAAGCCTGAATACGATAACTGTTCGGTACATGTTTATGTTTTTTTAATTTATTTATTCACTGATCATATCATGGAAGAGCAGCAAGAAGATAAGATCTACAAGTTCTTGCGCAAAAGAAAGGTTGATGAAAGTATACTTTCCGAGCTTAAGAATCAGAGGGTAATAATGATTAATGTTAAATGTAGGCTATTCCTTATCAGTGCTTATTAGGCCTATATATAGGCCTGAATAATTCCCTAGCCTACGGACAATTATGTAGACCTAGTAGATAGGCTGACTGGTAAAAAAATTGTTCATTTAATGATTAAGCATGCAATTTTGCATGCTAGGAGAACATACCATGACGGTAAATTATAACTAGGCCTACTAAACTAGTCTATAGGGTCATTCCAAATTTGATCCTTGACCTAAATAGCGGCTATTTTTCAAAATGGCCGCCGGTACAAACTGACTTTTTTATTCTCGGATCCAGGGGGAAACTCATTTCAATTTCTTGGATCATTTATTTAACTCTTTAAGTGTTACATTACTACTTAACATTTTCCTTTCATTTGAAGTTGGCATTGCTCACGCAATTGCCAACTTCAAATGAAAGGAAAATACCTCCTCACTTAAAAATTAAACCTGCTAAATTTCACAATGGGGGCTTTACTCAAGATTTATACATGCATATTTGTTCAATTTCTGTCAAATTTTAGTTGTGGAAAAACAGTATGAATGCGCTTAAAAGCGTCGCCCGCACTCAAAGGGTTAACAGCTCCTGAAACCTGATCACTCGTTTCCCGGCCCGCCTCTTGTAAGCTATGCGACTTCCAAGAACCATACAGTCCATTGGTCCGACAGTCCATTGGTCCGACAGTTCTCTGTTCCGACAGTCCGTTGGGCCGACAGTTCACTGAATAGCAGCAGGACGAAGGGCAACAGTGACAAACTTCCAAGAGCCATGCAGTTCATTGGTCCGACAGTCCATTAGACCGACAATCGATTGGTCCGACAGTCCATTGGTCCGACAGTCTGTTGGTCCGACAGTCAACTGAATAGCAGCAGGATGAATGGCAACAGTGACAAACTTCCAAGAGCTATACAGTCCATTGGTCTGACAGTCCATTGGTCCGACAGTCCATTGGTCCGACAGTCTGTTGGTCCGACAGTCCACTGAATAGCAGCAGGATGAATGGCAACAGTGACAAACTTCCAAGACCCGTACAGTCCATTGGTCCGACAGTCCATTGGTCCGACAGTCCATTGGCCCGGCAGTCCATTGGACCGACAGTCCATTGGCCCGACAGTCCATTGGCCCGACAGTCCATTGGCCCGGCAGTCCATTGGCCCGACAGTCCATTGGACCGACAGTCCATTGGTCCGACAGTCCATTGGCCCGACAGTCCATTGGTCCGACAGTCCATTGGCCCGGCAGTCCATTGGACCGACAGTCCATTGGCCCGGCAGTCCATTGGCCCGACAGTCCATTGGTCCGACAGTCCATTGGTCCGGCAGTCCATTGGAATAGCAGCAGGATGAAGGGCAACAGTGACAAACTTCCAAGAGCCATGCAGTTCATTGGTCCGACAGTCCATTAGTCCGACAATCGATTGGTCCGACAGTCCATTGGTCCGACAGTCCGTTGGTCCGACAGTCCACTGAATAGCAGCAGGATGGATGGCAACAGTGACAAACTTCCAAGACCCATACAGTCCATTGGTCCGACAGTCCATTGGTCCGACAGTCCATTGGTCCGACAGTCCATTGGCCCGACAGTCCATTGGTCCGACAGTCCATTGGCCCGGCAGTCCATTGGTCCGACAGTCCATTGGTCCGGCAGTCCATTGGTCCGACAGTCCATTGGTCCGACAGTTCTTTGGTCCGACAGTCCGTTGGGCCGACAGTCCACTGAATAGCAGCAGGATGAATGGCAACAGTGACAAACTTCCAAGAGCCATGCAGTTCATTGGTCCGACAGTCCATTAGTCCGACAATCGATTGGTCCGACAGTCCATTGGTCCGACAGTCTGTTGGTCCGACAGTCAACTGAATAGCAGCAGGATGAATGGCAACAGTGACAAACTTCCAAGAGCTATACAGTCCATTGGTCTGACAGTTCATTGGTCCGACAGTCCATTGGTCCGACAGTCTATTGGTCCGACATATCCACTGAATAGCAGCATGATGAATGTCAGCAGCTACGAACTTCAAAAAGCCATGTACAGTTTATTAGTCCGACAGTGTATTGGTCCGACAGATCTACTGAATAGCAGCAGGATGAAATCACATGGCAGCAGTGACAAACTTCCATGAGCCATACAGTCCATTTGTCCGACAGTCCATTGGTCCGACAGTCCATTGGTCCGACAGTCCATTGGTCCGACAGTCCACTGAATAGCAGCAGGATGAATGGCAACATTGACAAACTTCCAAGAGCCATGCAGTCCATTGGTCTGACATTCCATTGGTCCGACAGTCCATTGGTCCGACAGACCTTTGTTCCGACAGTCCATTCGTCCGACAGTCCATTCGTCCGACATATCTACTGAATAGCAGCATGATGAATGTCACCAGCGACGAACTTCAAAGAGCCATGTACAGTCTATTAGTCCGACAGTGTATTGGTCCGACAGTCCATTGGTCTTTAGCCCTGTTCGGTCCAAAATGACACAAAAATATGCAAAAATTGATTCATGATTAAGTAAAATACTATTAGGTGATGTTTTCCTTTGTCATTATTATATAGCTTGAGCTTGTTAGAGCGCATGTGTACATAAAGTAGGCTAGTACGGTAAACTGATCCTGATGACGGTAACTCCTAGTCTTGGATGACGGAAAAACACTAAAGATGCTAGCTATGTAGGCCTATCAAAATAAACTTGATGATTAATATGATTTAACATTTGAAGATATTAATTAATCAAATGAAATTAACAGTAAACATACACACACTGGACATAAGTTTGTTCACCCCTACACAATTCATGCACAAACCACTGCTTAATGCCCACTGAGCGGCCAACTCATATACTATATCGACATGATTTAAAAGCTTATAAACTCTGTCACATGTTATCCACATATCTTGCATTCTAATTATGGGTTCCAGTGCAAAATATTTCGGCAAGGTACAGACTATCAGGCAGGAGTGAAAAAGACGCTGGCATGGCCGTCAGAAAAGACGTCAACTCCTTGTAAACTTATGCATGCCTAACGCAGTAGGCAAACGCAGAGATGATAACTGCTGGTGACCTGGCCAGAATCGGACACCGTCAAACAACAATCCATTATGGATTGGAGTATGATTGGATTCAGTCGTTACCGGACTGTCCGGGATGGTCGGCCAAAGGTCAGAAGATCCATCAAGATAGGCCGACTCACAGAGTGAGTCACTGGCAGCCTCGCCACGAAATGTATGTTAACGCAATGTTGGGATTATGTTTATATATGATTAGATGTTAAATCTATGTTGTAATTATTATTAGATATGATGATGGGGTCGCATATAAAAGGTCGAGCGATGGCGACCAAAGAGTGGTGCGCGCCTAACTTGTGAAGTAAGCTAGAAGGCTACGTATTGTGTTTCCCTGTCATGTTAGACCGGGTAAACCGACGATTGGACTGTATGTGATCTTATGTGTTCTACACAGTGAAATGAATGAAATAAATACGACTTTTGACCCAGAATCATGGTGTCTGTGTTAATACGAATCTGGAATCTATAGAGTTTATAACCAGCTCTTCGCCGTCCGCCTTGTCGTACTGGCGTCAGGACGACGTCAAGGGCTGACGTTTTATAAATGGCGAGTTTGCTTTCAGGATCTGTGTAGACAATTTAAATTTTGAAAAGTTGACAATGTCTCAGCCAGACACTACAAAACGCACTGTGGCAGCAGACGCAGGCCACATGGAAAACACTGTGCCGGCAGGCAAGCCATACGCCACGGCCAAATCCGATACGTGCGGACAAACAGTACAGGCTGCTGCGGGTGAAACTACACAGGACAAGCCCAAGATTATTAAGCTGCTACCGCGGACGCAATGGGCGCCAATGTCTCACAAGGAGAAGAAGAGGGTCTTGAGGATCTGTGAGGCGTTGGCTGAGTTCCCAGAGCTCACCAGCGACGAGGAGGCGTTTGAGGAGGAGATGGAGGCATGGATGGAGATGTGCTGAGATCTACAACATCGGCCAGATCTTGCCAAAACTGTGAGTAACCTGGTGACAGGGTCCAGAAAAACTTTGTTTTAAAAGGGTAAGCTGTCCTTTTTTAAGTATGGATCCTGCCCAGTTTAAAGAGTATACCGACGGCATGGCCGTCCTAGAGACAACCCGAACCCTCAGACGTCACCACGAACAATGTAAGCAGGCGTTGATACGGCAAACGACGCCGTGTGACGGAACCAGCCCGGCGGGCGTCAGGGCCTGGTTCAAAGACATTGAGTTGGCTGGCGCCGAGGTAGGCGCCGAGAACCAGATAGAGGTCGCTGCTAGGACTGCGGCTGGCTCATTGCGCTGGGAGCTGGAGCGCTATATCGCTGGCGTCCTGGCCACCAATGACCAAATTAACGCTCGTTTTAATGTGCCGTGGGCAGATGTGAAGGCCCATCTGCGGACCTCGTTCCTGAATGTGGACGAAAGTAGTGCCCTCCGCGACGAAGTGGAAAAGACCCGGCAAAGTGCCTACGAGCCAGAAGCAAGTTTCAGCCGCCGGTTCCGGGAAGTCGCTGACGCCGCCTACCCGGGAGAAGGTAGAAACGAGGATCAGAATAGAACTCTGATCCGCGCTTTTGCCAGGGGGCTGCGCAGCGACGAACTCGCAAGAAAGCTGGTGGAAGAGGGCAACCCTACCACGCTGGAAGAGGCCTTTTCCACCCTGGCTGGCTACAGTGCCAGGAAGGACGCATACGCGCGGCTGAGTCGGCATGAGGAGCCGATGGAGGTCGCGCCGGTGAACCCCGCGTCACCGCGGCCAGTAGTCGCACGGGACGACCAGACTACTGCCACCCTACTGAAGAAACTCTTGCAGAGCCAGGAGTGGCTCCAGACGAAGGTGGCAAAGTTGGAGGCCCAGGCAAGGCCACCGCGGACCACTGCCGCTCCTGCGACTCGGCCAGCATTCCGGGAGAGAGGACCAGAACAACCCCCGCGTACTGTGCAAGAGCCCGGGGCTGGTTGGACCCCCGACGGAAAACCTCGTTGCTTCGGGTGCGGCCGCGTAGGCCACATGCGCCGAGAGTGCCGCCAAAGCCGTGCGGGAAACGGACAGAAGTCGTAGGTGCGGTGTCAGGTCGACCAGTGGTCGATTTACAGGTTGGTGGCCTGTCCATTGGTGCATTGGTGGACACGGGAGCCTCCTGTACGCTCCTACGACTAGACATATTTCACACGCTGGCGGATCGTGCTCATCGCCACAGGCTCCTGGCAGACGCCCCAGCGTTGCGAGGCGTCTCCGGCGCATCTTTGGACGTCAGAGGGTCGACCGAAATCAAAATCCAAGGGGTGGCAAAGCCAATCCGGGTTACGGTTTTGGGCGACCTGCCGTGCAAAATGGTGCTGGGAGAAGATGCACTACAGGATGGCCAAGGCATAATCGATTTCGGTCGAAATGTGTTGAGATGGCATCGAAGGGAGTGGCCAATGCGACGCATTGAGCACGCCTTCGAGGCTAGCCTTGGTCAGGTATTGCCAGAGACTGGGGATGAGCAGATCAACCAGTTAATTCAGAAAAACGCAGACCTATTTTCAGCAAAAGGTGAGCCAAATGGTTTTTGTTCGAATTCTCCCATACATATTAAAACCAACCACCCTCCCATAAGTCAGGCCGCTTATCGCACTCCACTGTCAAAACGTAAACTTGTAGAGGAGGCGATCGCTGATATGTTGACTGAAAATGTAATCAGGCCGAGTGAGTCGGCCTGGGCGAGCCCGATCACGCTGGTCCCAAAGCGTGACGGCTCTACACGGTTTTGTGTGGATTACCGTAAGTTGAATTCAGTCACCATTCGCGATCAGTATCCCCTACCCCAAATTCAAGATATTTTTGACCAAGTTGGAGGCAGTACTATTTTTTCCTCTTTGGACCTTAAGGCCGGATACTGGCAATTAGCCGTAGCAGAAGACCCGATTGAAAAAACAGCATTTCGATGTCACTTAGGCCATTATGAATTTTTACGGATGCCATTCGGACTTACGAATGCACCCGCAGTATTTCAAAGAATGATAGACAAGGTACTAGCGGGTCTCATTGGCCGCATTGTCATGGTCTATCTAGATGACATAGTCATTTATAGCCGTAGCGAAGAGGAGCACGTACAGCATTTAGAGCTCGTATTTGCTCGCCTCCGTGAGGCTGGGTTACGTTTAAAACCAACAAAATGTTTCTTTGGCCTAGAGGAGATCAAACTGCTTGGTTATATAGTAAATAGGGATGGGATCCATACTGACCCAGAAAAAGTCAAGGCTATTGCTAAGCTAACCCCACCCCGGGATTTAAAGGGTGTGCGGTCATTCCTAGGGATGACAGGGTTTTACCGGCAATGTTTACCAGATTATGCGCAAATAGCGGAGCCTCTCGAAGAATTGAAACGAAAATACGCACATTTTGTGTGGGGACCGTCTCAAAGCGAAGCGTTCGAAAAATTAAAACAGTTATTAACTTCCTCCCATGTCATGACCGCCCCACGCACTGATAGGCCGTATAAACTGTATACCGATGCATGTGACTATGCCGTGGGAGCAATTTTAGTGCAAGTGGACGATAGTGGGACTGAAAGGGTTATTCAGTATGTATCACACTCTCTTTCAAGCGTTCAACGACGCTGGGCTACAATTGAGAAAGAGGCCTATGCGGTAGTCTATGCCATATCAAAATTACGCCCCTATCTTTATGGTGCCGACTTCACAGTTTATACCGATCACAAGCCCCTCACTTCTTTATTCACGAAAGAAATGCAGAACACGAAAATTCAGCGGTGGGCTGTATTACTATCAGAATATGGCGCTACAATACAATACCGTAAGGGTAAAAATAATATTCGCGCAGACATGTTATCCCGCATTCCCCCAGAGACAGGCATACATACTATCGATTGCGATGACTGGGTGGACCCCACAGCCATCCCTGAGCAGGACACTTCTGATGTGCTGCCATTACTATACGATGGCCTTGATCTCGAGGAGGTCAGCAAAGCACAGCACAAAGAGTTTCCTGACATATTACAGTCGCTCACCGAGGACAGTGACGACTATACATTAATTAAAGGCCGATTATTCAGCATAGCACTACCCTCCCCAAATTCAGCCTGTTATCCACGTCTAGTATTACCTGCGACTTACCGGGAAAGAGTCATTAAAAGAGCCCACAAGGAAGTGGGACACATGGCTACCGGCAAAACGCTTGCGCGTCTGCGCGAGGCGTATGTTTGGCCAGGTATGCGACGTGAGATAAACGAGCTGTTAAAACTGTGCCCAGTCTGCCGTGTTCACCAACGTCGTACAGATCATGTACCAATGGGTGAGATGCCGTTAGCGGCATATCCAATGCAGATAGTCGGGGCAGATTTGATAGGACCGTTTGTCCCCTCTCATAATGGGAATAGATATGTATTGACATTGATCGATCATTGCACAGGGTGGGCAGAAGCGTTTCCCCTAAAAGACAAAACAAACGCCAGCGTTTGGCAGGCGTGGGCGACCCACGTCGTACCACGTCACGGCGCACCGGAAGTCCTAATTACAGATAACGGACAGGAATTTAAAGCCACCGCCTGGCGTACATATTTGAAGCAACTGGGCGTAGAACACCGCACCACCACCCCCGTTCACCCTCAGAGTAATGGCCGAACCGAGCGTTTTAATCGCACGTTAAAAGAGTTGCTAGCTAAATCTGTGAATAATTATACACCAGATTGGGAAGATCGGCTTGGAGATTGTCTTGCGGCATACCGCGTGAGCGTCAGTGACGTCACTGGACACACCCCTTTCTTTTTACTTTATGGGCGCCGTGTTCGAACACCGCTGACACGGCTATTACAGCCACGCACCGCCAATCATTTCGGTAACCGTCTGGATGACTTATCATCAGCTCTTCAGACGGCACGCCATGCCACAGCAGACAGTCGTAAGTACAATAGGCAACGATTAGCGAACCGCGCCGATGCAAAAGATATTCATGTTGGTGACACGGTCTTACTCAAAGCGGAGGAGCGATTAACATTAACTAGCCGCTGGGATCCGCAGTGGGAGGTCGTGCGCGTGCGCGGTCCTGTCCTGTGGCTCCGCCAACAACAGAGCGGTAAACTTCGCGTCGCTAATCGCGAAAAAGTAAAGTTAGTGGACCCCCACCTCAACTGGGATGAGATTACGCCACGCCCACGCCGTACTCAGCGTCGCCCCCGTGCAGTAATCGGTGGCGCTCCCATAATTAGACCGCCACAAACCCCCCCGAACGGGCTGGCACGCGCCGGTCAGGAGGAGTGCGAACCTTCACAGACGCCGCCAACGGTCGAGCCTTCACAGGGAGACTCACACGCGCCCCCAGCGGCAGACATCGACATTCCTCTGTCGCCAGGTTCCCCCACCCCTTCCACCCACTCGGGACATTCCGTGGGATCGGGACCCTCCTCAGTAATTATGGATTCCCCACCACAGGACAACCCCTCCCCCTGTCGGTTGACATTAACTCGCCGAGAGGAAGGATGGGCCGTCAAACAGCCTACAAATTTTCCGCCCCCTAATTTGCCAGATAATGTGCCCCCTCTGAAATTATGTCGCCGAAATCGCCGCTGGGCAATTGACGGCCGGGCTTCAATAAAACGCCCTGCGCCCGATGTTCCTCATCGACGACAGCGCGGTCGATACATGTTACGTCGCACACCTAAACGACGCTTACCATTTTGCTCACCTCCGTCACCAGATCACCAGAAACGTGCAAAATGCGAGTTGCTAACTTCCGTGTGTGCGTTTGCTGGCTAGCTGTATGTCACGCGGCACAGATGCCCTTCATGTTGACGGACAACGTCCCACACCTGTTGAGTGACGGACTGTTAATTACTCGTGCCTCGGACATACACGTGCGCCGCGGGACATACACAGTCTTAGTAGTCATAGACGCTCCCAGAAGCGAGCCTCGCATGGAGGAGCGTCTGAATGAATTAAGACTGGTCATAGAAAAACTGGGAACCCATCAGAACTATTCGCGTACGACTCGAAATGTTTGGGAGCAGCGCATCCGCGACATGGAGGCTACGATGACACCTCCCTCGCAGATGCTTCCCAACACACGAATTAAACGAGGTTTGTTCAATTTTGTGGGTGAGATTGGAGCTACATTGTTCGGCACAGCCACAGAGAACCAGGTGGCTCAGTTAAAACATCACATTACCAAAGCCCAAAGAACAAATAGACGTATTGTCCACGCCACCAACGAACTGATATCGGTGGTCAATCAGACACGGGCTGAGGTAAGTCTCAATCGCCAACACCTCGTTGCTGTTGAACAATTCGCCAAGGAGCTGTACGCCGAATTAGTAACTTACCGCCGTGTATTAGATGGGTTCGTGGGCAGTTTAATTGCTCTGGAAGAGAGCACCCAGATCGATCGGATTTTGTCTGCCCTAGAGAGTGTACATAATCTTTGGCTGCGCGAATCCGATCGCTATCAGCGCCAACGCGCATCCCTAGAATTGGGACAGCTAACGGAGGAGATATTGCCTCCTAACGAGCTGATGCTGATTCTAGAGAATAGTCAGGGCGTTGGTCTGTTTTCGCCGGGTCTCGCTTGGTATTATCAACATATATCGTTAGTACCAGTGTGGGAAGAGACCCGACGTTTGGTGTTCACAGCCCAACTGCCTCTGATGGACAAAATACGGTACGCTCGTTACCGTATCCGTTCGTGGCCGGTTCCTGTTAATGGATCGGGCCACACCCTCCAGGTACAAACCCCCGAAGATGTCGCCGTTGATACGCAACGTGGCGGAATATTTGAACCCCACGACTGCGTAGGCAACGAGCCGGCCATCTGTCGTTCGGGTCCCATTTACGGCAGGGGTCGTCTTCTCTGCACCAGAGGTATTCTGAATGGTGACGTCACTCAACGAGGCAGTTGTCTGTTTACCGCTGCTCGAGAGACAAGCCCTGAGGGGTATGCAGAGGAGGTGGCGCCTGCCATGTATGCTATTAGTACCTACGGAGAGGGATATTCCATACATTGTCGTGGAAAACCGGAAATACGACAAAATATGGAAATAGGCATATTTATATTAAGAGTGGCTGCTGACTGTCGAGTGCAGGGTCGAGATTGGACACTCCCAGGGGTGGCCCATCTGCAGGCTCAGTTAGCGATAACACCAGCTATTCTTACTCATCTGCCATTGAATATATCCACCCTTGTACCGCAAGAGCTCTTACAAACACGCCTCGAGCACCCGGACTGGCAAGCATTACCACAAATTGAGGACATAACCCTTGAAAAATTAAATGCTCGGGTGCCCAGTTGGACATTGGACACGTCCGGCCGGCGGTCCTCGTTCCGCTGGGCATTGCCGCTGTCTTTGTTGTCGCCGGTTGCTCTAGTCATTGGTTGTGCGCTCTTGCTATGGTGGAAGTGTCCGGCAGCCCAGTTGTGGAAACTTCGCCGTGGTCTCCTGACGGAGGCAGTCAAACCTCCAACTCCTACAACAGCTGGAGCCCATTGGATCGCAATCACGCGACCAGAGAGGGCAGGTGATCAAGTGTAATGCCTATAATCCTGTAACGTTGTGTGATGCGCATCTCCGTAATGTACCATTGTTGTGTATCTATGTTGTATATGATTGTATCACTGTTGTACACTAGTATAGAAGAACCCCTCACAAGTACACAAGTTGGTCGTATTTGACTTACGTAAAAGTACTATCATTGTGGGACTCACCATCCAGGGGTGAGCGTACTTGTTGTTACTTAAGAAATGTTCATCTTACTCACATTCCGTGTACCACTGTTGGAGGTCCATGCATAATTTTATCAGTGTTAAGTGGAGTTAAAAGAACATAATCCGTTTTTTAACTTTGAGGGATAGGCCTATGTAAACTTATGCATGCCTAACGCAGTAGGCAAACGCAGAGATGATAACTGCTGGTGACCTGGCCAGAATCGGACACCGTCAAACAACAATCCATTATGGATTGGAGTATGATTGGATTCAGTCGTTACCGGACTGTCCGGGATGGTCGGCCAAAGGTCAGAAGATCCATCAAGATAGGCCGACTCACAGAGTGAGTCACTGGCAGCCTCGCCACGAAATGTATGTTAACGCAATGTTGGGATTATGTTTATATATGATTAGATGTTAAATCCATGTTGTAATTATTATTAGATATGATGATGGGGTCGCATATAAAAGGTCGAGCGATGGCGACCAAAGAGTGGTGCGCGCCTAACTTGTGAAGTAAGCTAGAAGGCTACGTATTGTGTTTCCCTGTCATGTTAGACCGGGTAAACCGACGATTGGACTGTATGTGATCTTATGTGTTCTACACAGTGAAATGAATGAAATAAATACGACTTTTGACCCAGAATCATGGTGTCTGTGTTAATACGAATCTGGAATCTATAGAGTTTATAACCAGCTCTTCGCCGTCCGCCTTGTCGTACTGGCGTCAGGACGACGTCAAGGGCTGACGTTTTATATCCTGAAGGCAGACGTCTGACGATGCTGTCAAGTTAGAGACGTTTGAAGATTTGCCGTGTCGTCCTCTCCGAGGCCGTGGATACTGATAGATGTATTTGCTTTACCCGAAAAATCCAACATGGCGGTGACTGAGAGCGATCCCGACCCCAAGGTCCAAAAAATGTCTATAACTTTTTACTGACTGTGCGACCTCTGAGCTGAGCATGCGGGCATGGAACTGAAATGTTACTGATTCTAAAAAGACTATTTTTGACCTGATTACTCCCCGATATGACAGTAGGTCAATATGTGGCTGAAATCTGTTTCAGCCACTGGGGCTAGTTTGAAGACTACCTCGGAGTTATCTTTTGACTGGAGCCCGTTTTTGGTACACATTCGTCATAAAAAACTGTTAGATCACTACTACATACATGCAGGGGACATATTCAAGAAAAAAGTCATAATGGTTCATAATAAAAACGGCAGAATCACATCAAGTGGGCCAAGATAATTCAGCACTGGACCACCAATGGCAATTGGTCCTTTG
This sequence comes from Flabesymbios commensalis, assembly GCA_964017125.1. NCBI lineage: Eukaryota > Metazoa > Annelida > Polychaeta > Terebellida > Flabelligeridae > Flabesymbios > Flabesymbios commensalis. Next base: position 109,604 of record CAXHKU010000088.1, read on the forward strand.
TCGTGCTCTCTGATGAGTGCAAGTTTATTTCACACACTAATGATGGAAGTGACGGATATTGGGGAAATAATTGATAGAGTATGTGTTCCAACAAGACAATGCTCCTTGCCACAGAGACATGGCGATGTAGGCATGGTTAAAAAACAATGATAGACACAAGATGCTATTTCCTCCGCAGTCTCCAGATGTGAATCCTGTCAAAAACATCTGGAGTTGCATGAAAAAATACGCATGAGAGATGAAACCAACCACATGCAAAGAAATAAAACCACAATTATTCAAAAGTTTTGACAGAATTCGTCCCGCAAAGATCAGAACAGTGTTTTCCTCTTTGCTCAGAATAACAGCGGCCGTTACAAAACCACGTGGCTACCCTACTAAATATTAATTGTGACACTAATTATGTTTCATATAGCATCATAAATATATTTTCGTTCATAATCTGTAAAAAAAACCTATCCAGGTTTGAGTTGATATGCTGTGATTCAATTAAGCTCTTAAAGGGACTAGCCCTGGTCTAAAATCATCAAAAAATCGGTGATTTTATTTTGGCTTCTTAATATGACCATATGATGTAAACATGTCCATAGACTAGAACTGCAAAAGTTTTTAATTTTTGTACTGCGCATTCACCAGTTAGGCTAGATATAAAGACGAACTTCCTGATTTCTAATTATTGACAACCATGTCAAAAATAAGAAATACGGGAATTTCGTCTCTATATCTAGCCTAACTGGTGAATGCGACGTACAAAAATTAAAAACTTTTGCAGTTCTAGTCTATGGACATGTTTACATCATATGGTCATATCAAGAAGCCAAAATAAAATCACCGATTTTTTGATGGTTTTAGACCTGGGCTAGTCCCTTTAAGCATCTGTGTAATAGGCATCACTTTGGGGATGAACAAACTTATGTCCAGTGTGTGTACAGACTTTTGTCCACGTTTTCTTTATCCGGCTTATTGGGACCACGGTAAATCAAGTTACCGTCATCAGTGGTTTAGGGGTGCTCAAATTCTACAAACGAATTATTTAAATTTCCTAAATATAGGCCTACATAGTTCATATTTAAAAATATTCAGTACAGGCGATGATCTTAAGTGCATTCGAGCTGTTTTTCAAAAATAAAATGTATGAATAGTATTGTATGGGAGAGTGGGGTTAGTTGATGAGTGTGATAAGGTGCTACTGTAACATCAATGAATAGCATAGGCTTAGCTATAACATTTTCGTGTAACATGTTTTTTATTCAATTGATCTGGCAATCAATCAATCCGCCATGTATACAACGTCGGGCCAACGTCTTCGACGTTGGTTCAACGTTGTATAAATGTTATGCAAATGTTTTGTCCAGATACATGGGACCACAGGTGATACTGTAGCGACTTTCCATTCATCTCTCCATCCTCAGGAGGTTCTCCTGGCCCAGTTTAGCCTATATGTGCACAAATGTGGCCTAATTTAACTCTTTAGACGCCTGTCCCGATTATATTCGTTTTTTACATTTTTACTAGCACATTGCATACCGGCTTTTTAATATGCCAGAGATCAAACGTGACATCGATCAGAAAATTTAAAAAAAATTGACCTCCACTGTGTCAAATCTGAATAATTTTCACCCACTTGAAGTTGTGGATAACGTCAGCGAGACACAACTTCAAGTGGGTGTAAATTCCAATTGAATAACTTGGTGGTTAAATGGTTAAATCCCCATTCATTACATTTTTACGTTGTGTAGGTTATAAACTGATAAATGTACATTAAATCACAAGCTCTTTCAATCCTATCGATATCTGCTACGATATCTGCCATCTATTTGCTTTATTATATTTCTTGATAATAAAAAATATATTAGACATGTGGCAAGATTTCACATTTATCATGCAGGGTGGACAAAATGTTAGGGATTGTCATCCACGTTTTTTGACATAGTTAATACCTAGTGAACACATATCAGGTGGATGACAAACACAATTTTGCTTTATTGTGATGTTAGAGCAAAAACAAAATGGCAGCCATCGCGAAAAAAATAGTATTTTTTGTATGGTTGATAACCAATGACCTTAGTTGTCTAATGGTAAGCATAGGTGACCTTACAACCCTTATTATATGACCTTCAAACACCATATCAAAGTAAAAAAAATGACCAGTAATTATCATAGTCAGAATACAACTTTTACAAAAGTGGTCCAATAGTTACATGTTATTCCTCGTTTCTGACCAGCTTTGGGCGCGGAATCCATTTCTGGTATCATTACTTTCATTCTAGGCATCAGTGACCTTACAAACCTTATTCTATGACATTCAACCTTGGTATGAAAGTCAGTAATGATCAAAATCAGTCATAGGGAAAACACAACTTTTTGATAAGTAGTCCAATAGTTATGTAATAGTATGGTTTCTGACTAACTTTGTGACACAGAACCAATTTCTGGCATCAATGATATCATTTTAGGCATCAGTTATCGATAACAATGAGTAGTGATCTGACTGAATCCAGATGAATTTAGTGACTGTGAATCTATTTCTGGACATACAATATAATTGGAGTCGTCAGTATCTTGCAAACGCAAAATGAGCTTACATAGAATTCACAATATGAAAATATGAATGCAATCGTTCCTTATAGAGTTTTATATCTGGAGAATGCAATACCAATGGCACTTTATTTACTGAAACTAGATAACATGATAACAGTTTGTTCACTCATTTAGTGGCGTGTAGCCTATGTGTACCATCATAACGTTCCCTCGTCTAGTGGTCTGCATAACCATGACATATGATGTTCCGTTCTTGTAATATAATAGAGGAGAAGTATAGTCAATGTGGAGGCAACATATGCAATTGAAAACTAGTTGGGCAGAAATAAAACTTCCAAATTACACATAACAAAAAAGCTGCATGTATTTCCCATCGATGAATGGTTACAAATGTATTGATATGAGAAACGACATTCTTCACGCCAACATAATTATTACATGTTTAAGGCAATATCTATCTATTTTAGATGTCTGCTGGTAAAGCCTTGACGTGTTAACTTTTATTGTAAATATATTTGGCGACACAATGCTTCCTTCTCAGACACCTTCCTCTTGCGAACATTGTGTGATCTAATCTGACTTTACATTTTCTCCCTTTTTGAAAAATTATTTGTGGCCTTTTTTGGATCAAGAAATAAAAAAACTGTTTGCTTGCATGTTATTTTTTAAAGATGCTATCAACAAATTAAAAATGGCCGCCAGAAGTCAACTCCAAAATTTTTTGTGGGCGCAAAAACTTTAAAACTTAACGTCAGAAATTATTCAATTATTATTATTCAAAAAACATTCCCCACAATATCGAGATGTGCAGGTGATTTTTTTAAGGTTTTGCTATAATTCAAAATTGCCGCCACGGATCAATTTTAATTTTTTTTAAGTCGCAAAAACTGAAAAACTTTAAAGTCGTAAATTATTTAAATTTTACAATCAGATTCCCCACGATTTTTTCAAGGTTTTACGGAAGTTCAAAATGGCCGCCATGCATTAACTTCATAATTTGTTGTGGGCGTAAAAACTAAAAAATTAAAGTCAGAAATAATGTTCAGGTGATTTTACTGAAATTCAAAATGGCCACCGAAAGTCGACTTTTTAAATATTTGTGACCGCAAAAAAATATAACCTATTTTATGGCGGGGGATGATATAGGACTTCAGTCCTGTTGTTGTATTACATTATGGCGATACGTTTGTTGTTCTGATGAAATAATTGCTTTATTTTGTTGTAGGTAGATAGCAGTGTGGTGAACTCACTTGGCGACGAAGAGCTGGGGCGTTAACTGAAGGTCGGTGATAGGGTTGCACTCAAAACGTTTTGTCGCGAAGGCTTGACCGCATCACGCAATTCTTCCAAGAAAACTCTCTTCCAGGAAGTAAGCAAGAGGATGCGAATGGGGGAATCTAGCGGACAGTCAAAACAGAACATGGAAGTATTGGATCCTGGCAACACACCGATATCTGCCAACTCGTGGAAAATGCTGAATAATAAGAATGCATTAAAACACAGAAGTGCATTGAAATAGGGTGGTGGCACAATGGCACATCCGTAAGAGCTGCCAAAGGAGGCAAGTCCCGAAAAAAAGATGTTGACAAGCATATCTCTGCAGCAGACTTGGTGAAGACAGCAAAGTCATTATTTTTCCCGACAGGCGAGTCAGCAAAAGGTCTAAAAGCTACTTCGTTCACATTTGAAATGCATGACTTCTGTCAACAACCTATTCCTGATAACAAAACTGTTGAAGAAGTACATGCTGATATGAAGCCATCGGGAATTTTACGCTTTCATCTATGGTCGGCGGGTCCGGACATAACCTCGTCTTCGTCTCAAAGAAAAACTGTACGTCAAATGCAAAAGGCAAGCACAAGTGTTGCAAAAGAAGATATAGACAATTCACCATTGGCCCCTTCTAAGATATCTGCTTCTCATGTCAGAAAAGTTATCAGGATTGGTGCAACTAGTCCAGATCACGTCGTCTTGTTTTCTGAGGCTTCAGACGATTTGTCGAACACGCTATTGGACGCACACGATTCAAGAGAGACAACATTAACTGCACCCAATGTTGCAGATGACCTAAATGTTGTAGCTGAGGAAACAATTTATACCGGCAACAGCCTTTTGGAAGCCATGCAAGTGTCTGATATAGACGTGGATCAATGTAGCTTGTTTGACGGCCAGCTGATAGCGTCGACTCCATCCAATGTACCTATTCATCATAACCATGATAACGCGGGCGCTAATGTTTCGCAAGATCGACCAGAGCTAGCACCAGCAGCAAGCGGCAACGAGATGACTGTATCAGAAGATACCAGCTCTATTCCAAATGCACGAGAGCCTCGAGCACCAACACCAGTAACAGATCGACCACAGCCTCAATCCCAAACACCGCCAGCCGAAGAACCGCGATCCCCAACACCATCACTCCATGAACATGAACCTATGATGTTTCAGGACGACCGTAAAATACAAATAATTTTACACCGAGTGAACATTTTAAATGACATGGTTACAACTTTCAAGAATAGTGATATCATGAATGTTAAGATTAGTGTGACATTTGTTGACGAAATAGGCGCTGATGCCGATGGTGTCAGTAGAGATGCACACGCTGCTTTCTGGGATACTTTTTTCATGGTGTGCAGTGAGGGACAATTTGAAAAAGTTCCAGAGTGCGACCAGAAACATTTCTGGTCGCACTCCTATTTGGTGAAGAAGCAGTAGAACCAAGTATGTTGCTCAGCTCATTTTTGGCCTTCATTACTCCACCAGAGAAATAGGTAGTAGAGAAGGCACTCGCAAATAATGTAAGCGAACACAATCGGGAAGAGTTAATGGACCTGTTTTGTCGTATGGGATGCCACAACATTCCTACTTCTTCTGACCAAATGCTCCCTGCGGTACTAAAGACAGCACATCAAAATCTGATTCAAGAAAGTCATTACCCTCTTGAGCATATAACTGCCACTGCGGGACTGACACTTTTATTGTATATGCCAGATATAAAAGCTGTCAGAGAAATGTACATTGCAAAGCAGCCAACAACAGCCAATGTCCTCAAGTTAATAAAGTCTACCCCTACAAATGGTCCCGAGGAAAAAGTTCTTGGTTTCCTGAAATTGTACATAAAATCACTTGACCCACCGACTCTGTTAAAGTTCTTGAGATTCGTAACAGGCGCCGACGTTATGTGTACGGATCATATTGAAATTTGTTTTAACAGAACGCCTCCTGGGGCAGGGGGGTTACCTGTGGCTCATACCTGTGGGCCAAGTTTAGATTTGTCGACAACATATTCCGCCTACAGGGAACTTAAAGCAGATTTTACCTATATACTACAGGACAAGAACTGTCTCATAATGAAACTGGTGTAATTTTTGACGTGAATATTGTCTCTTCCTGTACTTTGTTGGTATGACGTTGTTATTGAAGTTAATTTGTTGTTGTTGATTTTAGTTAACGAATTAATGTTGCATACGACGAGGAAACACATGTGTCAACGGATGTAATGTTAAAATCGCTTTAGTGCAATTCGGGTAGTCTTTTCTAGCAAAAAGTAAGAATTAGATATTGTAATGTAGGTTGGACGTTGATATAGTTCATTTGTTATTATTGGACAGTTAATGTTGTGTTGAGAAAACACTCGTACTTTACATTTGTAGTTAACAAAAGTAGTTAAGGTGTCCAAACTTTATATGCACTTCATTGCGATGTGAGTTATTTTGCAGTATTACAGACTGTAGCACTACATGTATATTTTTAATACTGAATTTGTGGGTTTGAAGTTTAATAGCCTTAATGTACTTCACGTATAGTTATTAATATGCCCCTAATATTGTATCTATTATTTATATAATTCTGCACAGCACATTATAAGATTGAACGGTTGTTTCTGTTTTGTAATAAATATACCACACAATGTTGAATGTCTTATTATTTATAAGCTATTGGGCAAGGATTGGATAACTAACTGAATTTATCTTTTTACATGATTTAGGAATTCATTTTTCATGCACTTTTAGCAAACTGTATGTGACCCGCCAGAAATAATCCAATTCTGTATTATAGTGACATTTCCAAGTCCCAATTTGTTAAGAAACTTATGTTAGTTTATTTAATTTCGCATGTATTCGTATTTGAATGCATTTTGACAGTAATGTATTCGTATACAAATACATTTCCAAAAAGGAGTATTCGTTATTATGATTTTACAAAATATTCGTATTCGATTACATTAATTTTGTATGTATTCGACCCACATGTCTTCTTTCCAAGGCTACATGTATTGCGTGATTGACGACAGCCAGTGTTAGCCGCCATCTCAGGGACTGGCACACCCGTGTAAAGGCCCGTTTACACGATTCAATGTTGGACTACATAGCTCATATGGTTTAGTCTTTACTGCCAAGCCCGCGAGACCCTTCACTCGTTTCACCAGTGTCTCTACTAACTTCAGACACTGGTATTAGTTCCCAGATTAGCTAATATTCACCACCAGGGTTCAGAACATTCACCACCACTGTTTGTAGTGCTGCGTCAAAATGTGGGAAAACCCACTATTTGGGCTAAGATAGGGTAAAATAGGCCTAACCCAATTTATGTTATTAGCACTGACGCTTCTGAAAATGAGATAAAATTTGGACGCCTTTATGCACAATTGAGTCAACCCCCAAAAATTCGAAAATAAGTTAAGTGTGTCAAGTGATAGACATTATGAATGGCATTTATTTAAAAATTAACCGAAAGTCCAAATTGCACCCAACACGCCACCTGGTGGCACGGACAAAAGCAGTACATGTAAAATCATAAGATTGATTTATGCACAACTAGACCAACCCACACATGTATTTCTTCCCTCAGCCTCACAGTCCCCGTGATTTCACCTAAGCTATAAACGTTACACGTATTTTACTAAAGACATGCCACAGCTAGATATACAGAAGATATAGATAGTCTGTAATATGCTTGTTGGTGTATTCTACTACATTTTTGTTCAATTGACAATAAAAGGGGGCTTGGTCCATTTATGCATAAATCAAAAAGCTAAAATTGATTTATGCACAACTGGACCAAGCCACACCTTTATTTTTTCAATCATCCTCGCAGTCCCCGTGATTTGACCAAAACTATAAAAAAGTACATCTATTTTTATTATAATTAATCTACAGAAGATGTGGTTAGACTGTAATGTGCTTATTATTGTAAATTTTCTACATATATTTGTATTTTTATATTTATAATAAATGAATATACAGTAGACCATAAACCTCAACTGCATTTATCTTAAAACGAAGTTTTTGGGGTTGGTCCAGTTGTGCATAAAGCCGTCCAAATTATCTAGGCTGAATATACACTGATATAATAACGTACATAGTAAAGATTGTGCTTAGTTCATAATTTAAAAACTCCATTGAAATAATTATAAATAAATATAACATTGAAAGTAGGACACTCTTCGATAGGCTACCCTCTTTTTAATAGCAGGCTTGCATGTCCCGTGCTGCCTGTACAGTTTCCCATATTTTGACAGATGCGTGTCTAATTACAACAGACCAATCACTATGTACCTCACCGCCCGTGCCTGATTTATGAATTGCTGGTTAGCAGACTGTGACGTAACAGACGACATAGACCCCTGGTGTTGAATATTAGCAAATGCTACGAAGAAGATCAGTGGGTGACTTACTGTGACACTCACTGATAGGTCATCGTAGCGAGACTCGCACAACCGTCACTATTACTCGTGACCTTGGGAGCACCATATCACGTTTGGCGTCTACAGTTTTACAACCATTCATAACGAAATTCATAAAATTAACATTTATTAACTCTGATAAAAAAAATTCAGAAGTATAAGCAATTTTCTAATCACCATTGTACATCACTATTTGAGCAATACGCTCGGTACGCAAATATCTCCAATGCTGGAATAATCAGTGATCAATCTCAGACAGAATAAGATGCCGTAATCTCAAGTACAGTTGTTCTGCTTGGCTTGCGTTTGATGGCGGGTTCCATCTGTTTTCAATCATCGCAATACAACATATTTCGTGCACAGTTTCTTCACACGAGGAAGGTTTTCTGCTGTTCTCTTGCCTGCAAATCTGCAGTTGCTGCATACCGACATGCTTCATTTGATTTCTGAATCCCACCGTTTCTGGTGCGTGAAATAAGACCACAGGCTTCCCAACTGGACCGTTCATGTCACGGTAGGGTCGTATTCGATGATGATTCCAGGTTAGCATCATATCATCCAAATTTGACTGCAAGTGTAAGCATATGAAATTAAAATAATACTAGTCATAAATCGATGTAACTACATTAACTAGATATCACAAAAAGTATTAAAGGACTGAATAATAAAATGCAGTATAAATAAAAGAATAACTATTTGACCAATCTCTGCCTGTGCGGAATCTTGGAAGCATATCCGCCTCTCAAACTCTGTATATCCCGAGATTCACAATTCGAAAATAAAACAAGCAACCATAATATGCTTGTCTGTGATCTTCAAATTAGATCATTGTCAAGTTAATGGGCACAGTGAGAACGCTATGGGAACATTTTTTGTGTCTACATTAACCGAAAAGGTTAAATGGCCTCTGAGAGATTGCAACTTGAAATTTTGCCGAAGTCGAAATTAAAAATGGTCGCCACAACCTAGTACTGTTTTGAAATAATTATATATAAAAGTAACAGTTTAACATTTGAGGCCACAATACATGTACTGACTTGATTTGGTACTTAAAAAAAGTCAAATGCATTTCTATGGCAAATTGGGCACATTTGATGGCCTAGCGGTAAACTTCAAAAGTAGATCAAGGTCACCAAAGTTAATCTAAGATTTAACGGTTCTGTCCGTAGACTGTTTTCGAGCAAAAACAACGTATTTTAGTGCCACACCTTGTGATTAGGTTAATGACATGACATGAAACAACTATAACCCAGGGCACTAACGTGGACCATACTTAGTTGGATTGTGCTAGAAATCCGTGGATATATTATAAGCTGACAGAATAGAAGATAGCGGCGAACTAAACGGGCTGAACACAATAAGCATTCAAAGATATGAAAAAATAAAACACACAATGTCCCCAATGCGCTTCCGTAGCCTACTGACAAAAACACAAACAAAACGATTTTTTTAAAAGTCCATTTAGATCACGGGAAATTGGGATGTGTCTATGCGTGACAATCACTGCCATGTCTATACTTCTACTGAGGGAAGGAAACTTTCAAGTCCTCGTCATTTTAATATGATAAATGGACTTTGTAGACTTTTGTTTTCTACCAAACAAATGCTACCATGTCATACCTAGTTCTTGTAGCACATTATTAATGCATTTTCAAATATATCACAGTGATATCATCCTCATCTCGAAAAATTACACAAATTTGCCAATGTCTTCGTGATATCGCATATAATTTCACTTATTTTGAGTTGTGATATGTTGACACCATCACAGTGATATCATTTCCATCTAACATAAAAACATCATTGCAACAGTGTCGCATTGCGATCATGTTGAGCTGCGGTATTTTGCCAAGTCACAATGACATTATACCTATCTCACACAATGACATCAATTTGACAACTATACATGCTTATGCTATCACATGCTACTCTCATTTGGGTTTTGACACATTGCTATCATTACCATCTCACAAAACGACATCATTGCGAAAATGTCACATTTACATCACAAATAGCTATTTTATTGAGATGCGATATTTTGGCCGAGTGACAGTGACATCGGAGATATCTCGCACAATGATGTCAATTTGACAATGCCAATGTGAAATAACATGTTTCTCTCATTTTGAGTTGTGGTATTTTGACACCATCATTTATATCGTCCCCTTGGAATGAAAGTCAGATTAAGGAAGTTTTTTTGACAGAATCCTTCTTTTCAATTGAAAGCAACCTAATTATATTTAGGTGGATATGATAATTTACATGACAATTTAAAAATATCAAATGCAGTTAAAACAGACAAGACGGGTTTCATTTTGAAGTCGAAGCTCCAAGAAGGTAACTAATAAAATAGTATGAAGTACTTTAAATGAGTTTGACCCAGATCCACGTCTCAACAATATTCGCTTGACTTAGACGTTTTAGCAGCTACTTCCGCAGTTTAAGCCTACTTTCGCAATCTTGTTTATCAGTTGTTTATGTTAACCATGTTAACCGAGATGTTTAACTATGTTACTGAACTGACATGACTGACCTATAGCCTACAGTCATGGTTGGGGGGGGGGGGGGGTACATTCAGTGATAAGGTTGCATTTAACCCTTTGAAAGCTGAATTTACCATTGTCATCTTCACCCACTACAAGCCGCTGTCGCAATTCTCGACCTGTAGTGGATGAACATGATTTGATGTGGTTTAAAAATTAAGAAAATTGCCATGTATTGGTAAACCAGTTTCATGGAAATTTTCGCTCTAAAACCCCTAGTTGTATGAAAATTAAGTCTGTTTTCAGGGATGTAAAATGATGCGCTAACCTTTTCACTACCATACATGACGGAAATTTCCGTCGTCATTTGTCAATGAACGTAACCATAAAATGACACAAATTTTCGTCAAATATATACTACATTTATGTATTTTTCGTCATTTGAAGCTGGAAATTGCGTTAGCAATTCCAGCTTCAAATGACGAAAAATAGAACTCCTACACCAGTATATCTGGATCCTGTCATGCACCCCGGCCTGGAAGTCAAAGGGTTAAAGCATCGTGAGGGCCTAAAGGGTTAAAATATTTACAACAGGCAGATTTATAATCCGCAGCGTCTTACCTTCCAGTGATAATCATACCACACATGCAAATATATACTGCCTGCACACGAAAGGTACACAAATAGGACTTGGCTCCCTGACTAAAATGAAATGAATGGGTTTTTATAGGCACATATAGGCTAAACTGGGCCAGGAGAACCTCCTGAGGATGATGAGATAAATGAGATGACATTGCCCCCCAGACACAGGATTCGAAATTGAAACCCTGGCAGTCTGAGGCCGAGCTCGCTCCCTCTCGGTCACAGAGGCTCCCCATAATATTGATTTTTATGAGTGAGCAGGGAAGAAACATTTTGTTTTTTTAAAGCTTGATTGCCAGGGCGGGGCTCGAACCCGTGATCTCCGACTTTCCAAGCAGGCAGCTTAATAGCCACTGCACCAGAGCCCCCGCCCTTTCCAGTGATAACACATTATGCAAATGTAACTGCATGCACACGAAAGGTACAAAAAATAGGATTTGGCTCCCTGACTAATAACTATGATGAATAAATGCGTTACATCAATGGGATACGACCGCGAATGGAGTAAGTGGTCATTATTACCAGATTAACTGCCGGAACCGATTAAAATCGGTTTTTCATTTTTTGTTAGCACATTATGTAGGTAAATATTACAGATAAAACATGGCTTCAATCAGCCAGATTTGAAAATAGTTAACCTTCATTTTCTCAAATCTGAATAGTTTTCACTCGCTTCAAGTTGTGGATCGCGTCAGCGAGACACAACTTGAAGTGGGTGGAGATTTAAATTGAATACCTTAGCGATTAGAGGGTTAATATATGGGATACGACCGCGAATGGAGTAAGTGGTCATTATTACCAGATTAACTGCCGGAACCGATTAAAAGCGGTTTTAAATTTTTTGTTAGCACATTATGTAGGTAAATATTACAGATAAAACATGGCTTCAATCAGCCAGATTTGAAAATAGTTAACCTTCATTTTCTCAAATCTGAATAGTTTTCACTCGCTTCAAGTTGGGATCGCGTCAGCGAGACACAACTTGAAGTGGGTGGAAATTTAAATTGAATACCTTAGCGATTAGAGGGTTAATTTATTAACCCTTACAACGCTGACATATTTTGTGTAACCATGGAGACAGAAGGGTTTTTTCAATTTGGAATCATAAATGTCCTAATTTCTTATGTTTTTTGGGCATTTAATTCAATTCTCCATTTTGGGCACCATTTTTTCCAGATCAGCTAATGTTCTTGCTAATCTTTTGTAGATAGGGGCTACTAGGGGCGAGTGTCCACATCCCAAGGTCATCTGCAAATTAGGGTATTTTTACTTAATTGTTACTAGGGTCTATGGGTATCAATGGCGGATGAGGGGGCGCCGATTAAAAAAAAAAAATGATACACATCACAGCTGGGGTAGGCATCCTCAAGAGAGGTCCGGGAGCATGCTGGAGCGTTCTACAGTAGAGCATATTCGAACCCAAATATGGTATTTTTTTTTTGTTTTTTGAGACCCTGACCCTGAATACTGCGAAAAGTTTTTTTTAAATTGTATGTTGTGCATTTACCAGTTAAGCGAGATATAGAAACGAAATTCCCGTATTTCTTATTTTGGACATGCATGTCCGAAAAAACAAAGCATGTCCAAAATAAGAAATACGGGCATTTCGACTCTATATCTCACTTAACTGGTAAATGCGCAGCACAAAAATTAAAAAGTTTCGCAGTTCTAGTCTACGGACATGTTTACATCATAAAAGGTCATATTAAGAAGCCAAAATATAATTACCGATTTTTTGATGATTTTAGCCTGATTGAGTCGTTTTAAGACATAGCCTTGTAGTGTGCCAGCATTTAGCAGACAAAGGTTTTTTTTCAATTTGGAATCATCATAAATACCTTATTTAGTTTTTTCCGCTTTATTTGAATAGGCCTACCTATGTCATGGGTCTTTGACCATTAGAAATATTGTAGGCCTAATTGTTTCTTTCTTTAAGAAATGTATTGTATTATTGAATGTATAACAGGGCACATATTTAAAAAAAATAGCATCTTTGCTAATATATATACACCCTAATTTAATATACACCCTAATTTAAATAAATAAATAAATTTCAGTGCATGGACCGTCTTTAGACGTTAGAATCTGGCGTCCACAGACGTCAGAGTCTGGACATGTATTCAGATAATAATAACTTTTTGTTTTGTTCCAAGTCAATCACGCCAGAATGGAGACACATCATAAGATTCTATTCTGCATTGCAATAAGGGGGCCACCATTCAATCTCTAGGGGAGGTGTGTGGGGGGGGGGAGTTTTTTGTCGCATACAATTAATTTATTTGAACCTGGTTCGGCGGCGCTCTAATTTTTTTAAAACTTTATTGCATGTTTAGGCCTATATAGAACAGTTATTGAAGTGCATTATTCATTTCACGCAGAGTCCGCCCGAAAATATTTATTTAAAAAAAAACTCCAGCCCCCCCCCCCCCGAGATTGAATAATGGCCCCCTAATGTTCATTACAGGTATGTACCTATCCCACTGGGCACCCAACGCTATTGCGACGTTGAATCAACGTCAATCACGTTGATTCAACGTCGCAATAACGTCGTGTGCCCAGCGGGGTGTTTTTATGACCATTGGCAGATCCAGATGGATGCAGATCCCCCCCTTTTGCAAAATTAAATTGCTTCAACATCGATCAAAATTGCCATTTAGGAATTAAATAAAGTAAATTTAGAGTGTCAAATCCCCATATATTACACTCATTCTCAGTGTTCTGTCTCCGACCACATGGGGGCAGTGTGCATATTATATTAGCTGAGAAGATATTGCGAAAATATTGAAACCGTAACGGTAGATTAATGGCATATGTCAATCACCGTAATTGACCGTTGTGTACATAAGCGTAGCCTACGCCATCGCACTGTGCATATCTAGCCCTGCAGTGACAGGTTTCAGCCACAGATTGACCGCGTACACAATCGTGGGACATTTCTTTGGACTGTCATATCTAAATATATCTGGGAAAAATCAAGGCGAAAATAGCATTTCAGTTCCATGCCCGCATGCTCAGCTCAGAGGTCGCACAGTCATCAAAAGTTATGGTCATTTTCCGGACCTTGTGGTCGAGATCTCTCTCAGTCACCGCCATGTTGAATCAGTCCACAGCCTCGGCTATGTGTATATCCAGATGCAGTCAAGCATAACTCACACGCGTCTGTTCATCTGGTCTAAACTATTGTTCACCGTGTGATTGGTTAATATGCGTTGCCCACCCTTAAAGGTGATCTATCACCCCTTATTTGGTATGAATAATTATGTCCTTATATGGGGGTGATTGGCTATCATGTGACACTCTCAGAGGGTCACATGATAGCCAATCACCCCATATAAGAAAACACTTGTGTCCCATCTTGTGGCAACTTTGTCACAAATGTATTCATACTATATAAGGAGTGATAGATCACCTTCAATATAAACTAGTCTCAGTAAAATGAACAACTTCACTTTTTCATTTGTGGTCGCTCAACGCGCCACGTCTTAATTTTATTTTATTACCCTTTCCCACCCATTCCCAGCTTTACTGGATTATATTCATTGATATGTATTGCATGTTCGATTGACAACGGTTATAACAAAACTTTAATGAAATATTTTTGCATAGATTAATAGAAGGTTTTCATAGTACAGTCATCTTATCATTTCATTCTGGAATAGCGACTAATTCCTACATTTTCATTTTTTCAATCAGAACCCCCCCCCCCCCATCAGCCCCCCCCCCATCAGACCCCGCCCCACTATTTCAGAATTTTCTATCCTCCGTCGACGGCCTTTTATGAGACCAAGTGTACTGTCAGAGACTGATGTAATGCCAAGGCTCCACGTTTTAGTCGTTCCCTTCCTGTCAAGTTTCGCATTCATTTTATAATATGCACAATAATTTTCCGAACCCTATGAGAAAACCAACCCGCATATCTGGCTGACTCACTTGCTCATCCAAAATGTTCAAAATATTTACGCTCCACAAATTCAAATAGATTCGTATAAAATTTAAGACTGGGTCAAGAGCTTTCTCTATATCTGCCCTGTGCCAATACGTAATGCCAAAATCTCACCTTTTGATCTGGCTTTCCCACCCCAGCTCCTCAGTAGCCCGGCCCCTAATGACGAACCTGATTTGGCCTCGATTATGACATGTGATCATGCTAAGAATTTGTGCGCCTCTGAGCTCGGTCCGCTGAGGATATAGGCGCTATAGAAGTTTTATTGATTGATTGATTTATCGATTGATTGTATCTGAAACCATTTTCAGGTGGACCCCCGCTTACTGTAAGGCTTATATACACCCTTGTGTGTCCTAAGGGGTTTTGTAAAGTTAAAAAAATTCCAAAAACCCGAGAAAAACTCGGAAGTGGGTGAGTGGGTCAAGCCCCAACTCGGATTTTTTTTTTTTGAAATATTGTGTTTTTTTGTGTTTTTTGTTGTTGTATATGTTTCTCGCATTTTTTTTACCTTGACAAGACCCCTAAATATATATGGCAAACATAAAGCACAACTACTCCACCCAGTATAAGTATTCTATTCTCAGATAAATATAAAAACATCAAGGGATTATTTTATTTTCCTACACGCTGCTGTGAGAAGATTTGTTATTCTTTTTGCGGACACGATTTACAATCGGGTTCCAAACACTGGCGAAGATATGCAAATGGCACTGCTTTTTGGTCGAGATCGGTACGCCGTCGCCAAATACAGGCCGAGCCGAAGGCGAGTGCCTGTATCGGCGACAAGTACCGATTTTGGTCGATACAGGCTGAGATCGGTACGCCGTCGCCAGATACAGGCCGAGCCGAAGGCAAGTGCCTGTATCGGCGACAAGTACCGATCTCAGCCTGTATCGACCAAAAAGCAGTGCCATATGCATTTTATCGTACGACCACCCACATGTTTAACTGATAATTAAAATATTTAGACTACAATGCGTTAGTATAATGTAAATAATTCGCAACTGGAAAACGAATTGTTTACATGTTTTGGTCGATACAGGAAGTTATCAGTACAAGTCTCATGGTCGATAACACCTGTGGGAGTACGATAATGGAAATTGCTGAATGACATGCGAACTATGATGGCTCAATGCACATAGTAGATAGCTCTCACGTGCAACAAACGATTCGCCATTCAATGTTGTAGCTATCAATAATTTGTTATCAAGTACTCAATAACTCATTTACCATTCAGTGAAGTGAAATACGTGACGGTAAAATGTCGATGTGCCAATTCCAAACAACGATGTGCCAATGTTGAAGGATATAAAGATGATAGTTCTATCTATCTAAGAAAACCTGCACCACAACTCCGTCGCTCATACTAATTGATCATTATGTAATTTACAACCTGACGCAATTTCATTTATTCTGTGTATAGCCTAACGTTGACAATTCTGATGAAATTGCCAGCGTCGAATGAAAAATACCAGTATTTTTAGAAAGTGAAGTTTTAATTTAAAAAGTAATTAATCCCTGTTGACAACACATTTGATACATTTCAGTAAGTAGTTTTATTGAAAAAAAACGGACATCTAAAGCGCATGCAAGTACCTCACAGCTGTCAGGCGCTGTCACCCATCTAAAGTGGTGTGCGTTCTGGCTAGGACGCTTCATAAATTGAAGAAACACAGCGCACTCAACATGAACTAAGCCTATCCCCAGACAGTATGATGCATTGATTTAGCATTGTTTTGCGGTTGGTGCACCGTTTGCCATTCTGGGCCAACGTTAAGACCTCTCAGTGTCAACGTGTGGTGTTAACTGGGTCTACACAATGTGTGTAGTTATCGACCTTGTCTATATGGTTATAACGCATGTCTTGACCAGGTAAATTCCCCTTACTTTACACATGATCAAAGTTTAGTTGGCGACGCCTCGCAACCTGCTTGCTCGGATATCAACACATGGAAGGGATTTAAAATATTGTAAAGTATTATCACAAATAATTAACAGCCTAGAAGAAAGCAAGACAACAGCTATACTTTGATTTACTGTGATCACCTGCCTGAGGTAACATATTATTGTAATGGCTCCCACACACCGCAAAGTCTCTCCGCATTTGCTTAAAACGTGACCGTGATGTCAGATTTTAAAAAATCGCAGACAAGCCGTGTCTATTATGGGAGCATGGCACACCAGAAAAATTATTACAAACATGGCGTCGTAAGTGCCACATCGATACTAGTGGTGACCGTGTAGGTCCCCTAGTGGGTGTTCCGGAAGCAATATTGAGACATCACAATAACATCGCAGGACATGCCACACCGCAACGTCCGTCCACGACGGTTAAGACTGGCCATGACTAAGACTGAGCATGTCCAGTCTTGACGACAGCTTTTGACGCGACGGAAATCGACAAAATCTGAGTCGTGGTAGTGGCTACACCGCAACAATTGTTTAAAATTATCATCGCATCTTAAGCAATCGGGGACAGTCCTTGCGGTGTGTGGGAGTCTTTATTGATTGATTGATTGATTGACTGATTGATTGTCTTAATGGCATATTTATTTTGATTTGTTAAATAATATTTTATTATTGATGAAAATACTATATAATTTTTTAAATAATTGTACTATTTTATTTTTGCCTCCCTGATCAGCTGTCAACATACACTAGTATCTCCGCACAATATGGCAGAACCTAATCTACAGGAGATGGTACAGGATATCATAACGTGTAGTATTTGTGTAGAAGAGGCTGAGGATCCACGACCCTTAGCATGCCAACATACATTTTGCCTACAATGCCTCAAAAAATATATTGAAAGCAAAGATAGACAGGACGAGATTGAATGTCCTGTTTGTCGCATGGTGTGTCTGCTTCCCAACGGGAATGTGGAGGATCTGCCGGCGAGTTTCCTGTATACTCAATTGAAAGATGCCAATATAAAATGTACATCTGAAAAGAAGAAAGAAACACCTGAAGACAAGGGGACAAATTCACAGTGTCTTTCGCAAGATGAAAAGGGACCTGAAGAAGGAGACAAGACAGACAACATATGCTCTTCTAATGATTGTGGACAAACTGCCAAATCCTTCTGTAAAACTTGCAAATTTATCTGTTCCGAATGTGAAGACGAACATAAAAGTGCCCGCTCTCTCAGGGCACATGTGATTCTGACATTAAATGAAGCAGAAAGCTTGCAGAAGAATCATGAGCTACCTCTCTGCTCTAAACATCATGATGAACGTCTCAAGCTATTCTGTGAAGACTGCTACATTCCTATTTGCTCCATGTGTTTCCCGGTGGATCATGCTGCTCATAAATGTGTGGAACTTATAAATAAGGCAGACAGAGAAAAGGATAAGCTGGGACAAGCGATGAAAACAATTAAGAATCATCTTAATAAAACTGGTGAAATGTCAGAGTTAATAACAGTTCATTCTGCCAAGCTTAATGAAACAGCTAACGATATTAAATGTCAAGCTAGATATCGATCGAATAAAATCATCGATGCAGTTAAATGTCATGAAGAAGTCATAATTGAAGATGTAGAGGAGAGCAATAAACTGGGCCATAAGATTCTTCAAGGTGAAGCTGATAAAATCAACATGGTACAAGGTGTGTTACAAACTCTTCAGTATTCTAGCAACCAATTATTCCTGTATGGTTCACCATTTGAGCTTGTCACCAAAGGTAAATATATTGAGCTGACAGTTCAGGACAATAATCCAGATGACGTGGAGCTAAACCTACCAGAGCTGGATACGACAGAAGCTGAACTCAAACTACAGGATATGAAGGTATTTATTTATTAGAATCTAATGCAGTACCACACAATCAGCATTCTACGCTGATTGGATACTTCAAACTTTTCCCTTGTGTTCAAAGCTCTTGTTATGGTATTTGCTGTGAATTATGGTCTGGACTGTACATCAAATGATTGATCCTTGTCACATCTAATATTTGTTCAACTATATGTTATTATTTGTAGACATATGAGGAGCTACAGAAAGATTTCAAAGAGACATTAGATAAACCAAAAGCAGACTCTGAAAAAGAAACAATCAATCAACAAAAGGTATGTGCTAGAAACAGTATGAAGTGACATATAATGTACAGTAAAAAAAGATGTAAAAAATTCTCATAAATTTATCATAAATAATAATGGATTCATCATCATCATCATCATCATCATCATCATCATCATCATCATCATCATCATCATCATCATCATCATCATCATCATCATCATCATCATCATCATCATCATCATCATCATCATCATCATCATCATCATCATCATCATCATAATCATCATCATCATCATCATCATCATCATCATCATCATCATCATCATCATCATCATCATCATCATCATCATCATCATCATCATCATCATCATCATCATCATCATCATCATCATCATCATCATCATCATCATCATCATCATCATCATCATCATCATCATCATCATCATCATCATCATCATCAGCCCATTTTAAGGGAATAATAAAACATACAATGCCTCCTCATTCCCTTTAACTCCTCCTCATTGCCCTTTAACGCCTCCTCATTGTCATTTAACCCATTCCCTTCGCCCTTGCATATACCCTCTTTGCTTTAGGTCACTGGGTCGCCTTTTAGCGTATCTTCGCCACCCTTTAACGCATCCCATTGTCCTTTAACACGTTGCTGTCGCCTTTTAACTTCTCTTCATTGACTAGAAAGAAGCTATGGTCACTGTCTACAGTTTGGTGAGCTTAACTCATTTTTGGGGGTGGTGTAGTTTGGTTCAGTTGTGCATAAAGGCGTTCCTATATACCTGTAAATGAACCGACACCACCTTATCGTCATCTATGATTCTGACAAGATTCTTGTTTGCAAGTTCAACAATGTTCTGCTGTGATTTGTAAAATCATGCACCCCCTTGTCGGTAAAACCTCTTGCAGAAGATGCGCAGTAGCACTCTTCATGAGCCAATCAAACTGAGCAAGGTCAAGCTCAGATTGAAGGTTATTGACAGGCAGTTCTGCCATATCCTCACTAGACAGGATATTCAACTATGTGGCTCGGGGCTCCTAAAGATTGTCAAAAGCATACTCAAGACCACGCTGAAATGCCAGATCCTGGACTGCCCTCTGACACATAGCATTCAAAATATGAAATTCCAGTGCAGATGTCAGACGTTGCTGGGATGAAAGAATACTTGACAACTTATTGGGAAAGTAGCTCTAGGATGCCAGCAAGCAGCGCTTGGTGCAGTGCGGGAAGACGTGTGACAAGCTCTTCCTGAGTACTGTAGGCCTACTGAGTTCAACCATGTTGAGCATTGTTAATGCAAGAACCTTCATGGTGAAATCAACGGACAGGTGAAGATGGCATGTTTTAACAAGTTGATTGTTAGAGGAAGTGAGAGACATAAGGGTATCATGGTCCTATGAACATTGCATGTCTCTTGACCTTTCCGGTATTTGTGGGAACCTTCTTAAATAGTTCCCCTTATCAAATACAAGGTGTGGCTCACGCAAAGTAGGTGGAGGGGAATGTGCTGTGAGGTGAGAGTGGCTGCGACCATTTCACCAATTCGGAGATTTCTTATTTCGGACATGCATGTCCAAAATAAGGAATATGGGAATTTCGTCTTTATATCTCGCTTAACTGGTAAATGGCAGCACAAAAATTATTTAAATACTTTTGCAATTCTAGTCTATGGACATCTATGGACATCATACGATCATATTAACATGATTAGGAAGCCAAAATAAAATCACCGATTTTTATATGATTTTAGCCTGATTGAGTCGCTTTAATTTTTAATATAATATAATAATTCAGTTGATACTTTACATGTGTTTGCAGGTAGTTAGTGATCTCAAACATCAGCTGAGACAAGAGAAAGATTCCAAGAACATGGTAGAGTCACATAGTACTATAATATTATGTATTATATATAATACACATTTTATTTGTACGGACAAAATATGTATTTTATCCATGGGTTATCAAGCTACAATTTGAGAGAAATACAAAGATATCTGTTTTCATTAGTCTGGTATATATGTATGGTGTTATTTTATAATCCACTGCGTGAGCTTTCATTATTTCACGTTTAAATACGCCTGATCTATTGTTAGACATATAATGGTGTACGTTTATGTGCTATGCTTGTCTTTAATACAGATTATACCACTCATACCACCACAGCCTGCAAGAGGCCAATGGAAACAGGGAACTGATGAAGACAGTGACCTGACCTTCAAGTGTACTTTCCCGGCTGGAATCCAAAACGTTAGTGTTTTATTTAAAATATTACACATTGATGTCATCTACACTAGGTTTAAATTCCATGTTCATTGTTATGCAAGTAGTTATAAGGTATTGTTTTACATTTTACGCAAATATCTAAAATTATGTAAAATTTGATGGACTAACTTTTTAAATTTTATCCAGTTATGTAATTCTCTAAAAACACAGTGTTTAATATTATATCTCATTTTTATTCACTTTGAGATTTGAATTGCTGCCGTAATTCCTGCCTCGAAATAAAGATCAGAACGACCTTATTGTGACGGGTTATACCATAAAATAAAGATAAAGACCAGAACGACCTTATTGTGACGGGTTATACCATGAAATAAAGACCTGAACGACCTTATTGTGACGGGTTATACCATAAAATAAAGATAAAGACCAGAACGACCTTATTGTGACGGGTTATACCATGAAATAAAGATAAAGACCAGAACGACCTTATTGTGACGGGTTATACCATAAAATAAAGATAAAGACCAGAACGACCTTATTGTGACGGGTTATATCATGAAATAGAGATAAAGACCATAATGACTTTATTGTGACGGGTTATACCATAAAATAAAGATAAAAACCAAAACGACCTTATTGTGACGGGTTATACCATGAAATAAAGATCAGATCGACCTTATTGTGACGGGTTATACCATGAAATAAAGACCAGAACGACCTTATTGTGACGGGTTATACCATGAAATAAAGACCTGAACGACCTTATTGTGGCGGTTCTACCATAAAATAAAGACCAGAACATCCTCATTGTGACGGTTTATACCATCAATCAATTCGGAAACTTCTATAGCGCTTAAATTCTCGGAGATACGAGCTCAGAGGCGCAGAATCCAAATCGAAATCAGTCCAATGTCGAGAGTCAAAGCTTAAGTCGTCAACTGGGCATCGGATCCCCAAGAAATTAAGGCTGTACTCGCAATTCTCAAATTAATCTGCAGTGAATTCCAGGTGGAGAGAGCTGCAACTACAAAAGCCTTTGACCCGTTTTGTTCGATAACGTGGACCAGTTAACATATTTTGTTGGACGACCTAAATAGTCTTGAATTTTGAAGTGGGACTAAGTAATTAAAGAGATATGTAGGTTGGTTAAAAAGCAATTTAAAAGTGATGGTACAGAGTTTAAAACATATGCGGTATTTTACTGGTAGCCAATGAAGAAAATTTAGATCTGCTGAAACGAGACGCTTTACAGACTACACGTACTAGACAATTTTGTACCCGCTGCAATCTTTCAATGTCCCTGTCAAGATTGTACAAAAGGAAATTGCAATAGTCAAGATTACTAGTAACTACAGCACATGCAACAGATTTTGCAGCTTCTGGGCTAAGGTACTTCCAAATACGCCGAAAGTCACGAATGTGATAGAAGTATATTTAGCAAGTGTGAAAGATTTGTCAGTTGAAGTTAAAATCACATCTGTCGAATCTGTCATCTAAGTGAAACATCAGTAACACAGGATTTTAAATCAGTTAGAGATTCTAAAGCTTCAGAGCCGGATAGAGATATGTGTCGTTGGCATAGAGATGATGTTCTACATCATGCTCAGCGATGACCTGAACCAGGGGAGCAGTATATAATGTAAGAAGTATAGATCCAAGGACAGAGCACTGGGGTACACCAAACGATATATAAACCGCATCAGAAATATAATCTTGAATTTTTACCTGTTGACACCAGTCGCTCAAGTACGATTAAACCAGTGAAGCGCTGTACCAGGAATTCCATACCACGATGACAATCGGTTGATTAGCGTGAGGTGGTCAATTGTGTTCCCTGACATACAGTACCAGACTCTGATCAGTGGACAACCAGTATATATTCGAAACATGCGCTATCTCAAGGTCGAAGAGGTTACAGTTCTAATGCGAGGTGCTAATTGCACGTCAATGTTTTTTTATATGCATTGGATCCAGCTCCAATTATGAGGGCATACTGTACAACCCAGTCAACACAATTCACTAGCCCACTGTTGGTTCAATCATGGGTCGTCGTCTGCATCGCTGACCCAAAATTCAACTAGCATCAATGCGATGCACTGACCCTACACTGTTCCAATGTTGGCAAAGCACTGGAAATGCCGGGCCATCTCTGAAACAGCAATCAGCCAGTACTTCCCATCATCTATGTATGACTGAGCAGTTCAGACTGACTATGCGGTCATCTGAGAGTAATTCCCACCACTCTAGCAACATCGCCCCAATGTTACCAGGCAGACCAAGGCAGTGTTTTTTTGACCAACAACCCTTGGGGCCTTAATTTTTGCCTGTAGTCGGCTAAAAATGGTCTTTGGTCTGAGTCTAATCTTTTGACGTTTAAAAAACATATATTATCTTGATTGATATTTTGCAATAGTATTCTTTCTTTAAAAGAGCAATCTGAAAAACGTCAAATCATGATCATTTTGTTAATTAAGAAAGACATCTCCCCCCTCGCAGATTCACACACTACAGCACAGAAAATTGACAAATTAATTGTTTAAAAATCTTATGTAGTTTGTGGTTGATAATCGAGCCCAGAAAGTCTTCATTGGCTAATAATTATTCAGTAAATTAGCTATTTTGTAATTGACACCATATTCGCTATGCCTTGATCTTTTAAAGTCAAATTCATAAAGCTGTGCAACATCGTACAACCAGGCTCTAGCTACCTAGAGCCTGGACGACCAAGATTGGTCATCCTGACTAAGAACAGTTTAAAGTCCAAACTTATGTGTGTAAGTGTGCTAAGTGTGTAAGTGTGTAAGTGTAAGTGTAAGTGTGTAAGTGTGCGAATTACGCAGGTGTGTAAGTGTGCAAGTATTCGCGCAAGTGCCACTATTTTATATGATTTTGATGTATTGTGATAAACATATTGAGTATATAATCATGGATGATAAACTGATTATTATGAAAAAAATCATGTGTAGTCTTTATTTTATTTATTTATTTGACTTCCAGTTGAAAACATGCAAACAAATGGTACACTATCATTATTATTAATTGGGTGACGTGTTATTAACTTTGGTTGACGGGAAACGGTCGAGATGACTTCTATGAGGCCTGTCAACATGCTACATGCTGTACATGCTATATTCAAAATATACACAGTAGATTATTATCTTTGTCATATGTACACATAAAATAAAGATAGCTGACAATAGTCTGCCATCAGTTTCCATGCACCAAAACCAGAAATAATATAGCTAAAGGGTGTTCTAAAAGAAACTCTGGAAAGCGTAGAAACCTAATTAAAACCTCTGAACGCTGTAGTTGTTTATTATATAGAAGGACATACAACTATGGTATGTGTAAAAAAGTAGTGAGAACGATATGGTACTTTTAATTATAACATCTACACATACATACGTCCCTAAATGAAGGTATCACTATTAACCTAGAATGAATCCGCTGACGTCAGTCACGTAGTCGTCGTTCATATAGCCGTCTGTTACCAGAATATTACATTCATAGAATTTCATTCATAGGTTTGGTATCATAACTTTTTAGTTTGATCTACAATTTATTTTAGCCACCAAACTTATTCGTCCAAATTCTTTGTCGCTCCAGCTACAGGTCCCTCTAGTTAAATATTTCTGTGGCATAGAACTATGACATGGTTGGTGGACATTGTGCGTGAACATGGTGGGTGGAAATGGTGACAAGGCGGGTGACCATGGTGGACATGATGGTGGACATGGTGGGTGGACATGGTTGTTTGACATGATTGGTGGACATGGTAGGTTGGTATATGCGATGTACATGATACAATGATCTGGGGTTTTTTTCTGTTTTTAGGCAGCCCATCCAAAACCAGGCCAGTATTACCCGGCCCGCACATTGGAGTGCTGGGTCAGGAAGGCTGATGAAGGTCCGAGTGAGCCAGCCGGCTTTCGGATGGCAGCCCTACTGAAGAGGGCATTTAACGAAAGGGTACTGTTCACCATTAAAAGTAACACGGTCGCCTGGCATGGCGCAGTGGTCGGCAGCACCAAGTGGGGAGAGTGAGTGTAATAATCCTGACCGACATCAAACTGATCTTACTATGATATGTATGTAATATATGTACAGTAAATCCAGTGAATACAATGCACCCTCTGATAATAATAATAATGATGATGATGATGATGATGATGATGATGATGATGATGATGATGATGATGATGATGATGATGATGATGATGATGATGATGATGATGATGATGATGATGATGATGATGATATCGCGACAGAAGGAAGCCCGAAGCCGGGACTATGCCCGACTCTTATTTCGAATGACTTCAAGGGTTCTATATAGTGCACAGTACCATAGGTAGCACTGTACACTCCATGCCTTTGAACTGTTTGAAGTACTGTATATACACAACCACAATGACAAATATCCGGTCGTCTGGGATTCGAAACTAGTAGCCCCGGGTTACAACCTCAGTCAATACGAATGAACCTTTCTTAATTAATAAAATGATCATGATTTGAAGCTAGTTTAGCTTCCTCTGTTTAAAAAAATACTTTTGAAAAATATAATCCTCTTCATAAAATCCAGACCAAAAATCATTTTTAGCCTTGTCCAACTTTAGGTGACTATGCCAGACATGTGCCACAGCTGCAGTATACCTGCATAATGTACCGGTGAATACCCAATGCTGGCACAGATGGCGGGCCAACATTAACCCACGTTTTTTTATCAAAGCATTGTGCTGGTTCTACAATCCACGACAGCCCATCATTGACCCAGCAATTTGTTGGTAAATCTTTCTTTGGTCTGATGTCGGTCCATTGTCTACGACGCTGGCCAACATTTAAATGGCATTGGGCTGTCTGAGCGTGTATCCTCTTTGGACTCATTGCCGCCAGCATAAAGCTTAATGTTATTATAGTATAAATAACGTGATACCCATTATTTAGTATATATATTTGGTGTATGTGAAATATAGCATGCCTTATATACCATAATATGCTGTACAGTATTGCTAACATGTATGGCAACGCTGACCCCTTAAGTGTGAGCGTATGTGTGACAAAGTGTGTACGCCATGGGTGTACCTGGAGTAACTACTAATATCATGGAGCTTATCACATACAGCAGCAGGACATCTAATCAGTGAAGAGGCTCGTATCAAAGACTATAATTGTAGTGGCTCAGAAAATAAAGGAGCGTGTTAGCCTTGGTCTGTTTGTTGGGGGGGGGGGGGGGGGCAGTGGGATTAATACCGCTAAATATATCCAACAACTCAGATACGTTTGATCAATCCATAAATCATTTTATAATAATAATTATGATAATGATAATATATAAATAATATATAAATACACACATAATTTAATTCTAACAGATCAACAATCAAAAACAATAATACGTTTAAACCACTGACTTTTACAAGTATGGCAAGCTTGATGCTCTAGGTAAACTTGTTGTCTATTTGTAATCAAGATGTTGTCCAGGGGCGTATCCAAGGGGGGGGTTTGGGGGATTTAAACCCCCTTCAAATTTTTTTAAATGTTATTTAGGGGGTTTCCCTATGAACTGGTTACTCACTGAGAGACAAACAGTGCCCAATATGCCTTAGATTGCAGGAGAAAGCCCTTGAAAATAAAAAATGTCCCCTGGTCGGGCTTCTCGGACCCCGCGCTCCAGTGAAATAATCCTTTGTCAAGTTTTAATCTGTCTTTTCAGTGAAAAGCAAGATCCACCCCTGCAACTACAAGTAGACTACAATGTCTATATCCAGCTATCTGATGTGGGTGATTAGTAAGCAGGGGTTTCACAGTGCTTTGATTGAACGTCGGCGAACGTTCACAATAACATGCGTTCCTGTCACATATCTGATTGTGCCATAGTTTGTGACACCATACTCTATAATGCCTCTATGTGATGACATAGTGCCATGTTCTATGGTGACATTCTCTATGGAAGTCAGCTTAAACAGAGTGGCTTAAAGTTTTAGATTGTTTCTATTCGAATAATTTATTTCAGAAAATCAGCTTCATGATTTTTAACGTCAATCTAACGCAGATTGAAAAAAATGTAAATAGAAGTTTTAAGCTTACTTTAACCATTTCATTGTGTGCTAATTTCCAGAGGATCGATCTGTTGAATCATAGATGCTCAAATAGACTGACTTTCCAATTAAAATCGATAGAAGTAATTTAAATTTGTACTAGGACTATATCTATAGTGTATTTCTCACTGACCGCCACATTACATTACTACATAGACTCTATCTACACTCTATTACTATGTATGTGGCTGCCATCGGCCTACATTGTTGTGTAGTCTCTATCTACATTATATTACTGTATATATGTTGTCATCATATATTACTGTATAGATTCTATCTATACGCAGTACATTACTGCATATATGGGTGTCATAATACATTACTTTATAGACTTTTACTACAGTTTCTTACTGTATGGTTGTCATCATATATTACTGTATAGAATATATCTACAGTGTGTTACTGTATGACTGTCATCATACATTACTGTATAGACTATACCTGAATTATATTACTGTATGACTGTTATCATACATTACTGTATAGACTATGTCTACAGTGTATTACCGTATGCCTTCATACCTTACTGTATAGACTATATCTACAGTGTATTACTGCACGTTTGTCAACATACATTACTGCATAGACTATATCTACAGTGTATTAAGGTATGACTGTCATCATACATTACTGCATAGAACATATCTTCAGTGTATTACTGTATGGCTGTCATCATACATTACTGTATAGACTATATATACAGTGTATTAATGTATGTCATCATACATTACTGTATAGACTATATCTGCAGTGTATTACTGTATGTCATCATACATTACTGTATAGACTACATCTACATTACTCTATGTCATCATACATTACTGTATAGTCTATACCTACAGTGTATTAATGTATGACTGTCATCATACATTACTGTATAGACTATATCTAAAGTGTATTACTTTATGTCATCATACATTACTGTATAGACAATATCTACATTACTCTATGTCATCATACATTACTGTATAGACTATATCTATAGTGTATTACTGTATGTCATCATACATTACTGTATAGAATATATCTACAGTGTGTTACTGTATGACTGTCATCATACATTACTGTATAGACTATACCTGAATTATATTACTGTATGACTGTTATCATACATTACTGTATAGACTATGTCTACAGTGTATTACCGTATGCCTTCATACCTTACTGTATAGACTATATCTACAGTGTATTACTGCACGTTTGTCAACATACATTACTGCATAGACTATATCTACAGTGTGTTAAGGTATGACTGTCATCATACATTACTGCATAGAACATATCTTCAGTGTATTACTGTATGGCTGTCATCATACATTACTGTATAGACTATATATACAGTGTATTAATGTATGTCATCATACATTACTGTATAGACTATATCTGCAGTGTATTACTGTATGTCATCATACATTACTGTATAGACTACATCTACATTACTCTATGTCATCATACATTACTGTATAGACTATATCTACAGTGTATTACTGTATGACTGTCATCATACATTACTTTATAGACAATATCTACATTGTATTACTGTATGGCTGCCATTATACATTACTGTATGTACTATATCTACAGTGCATTACTGTATCTCATCATACATTACTGTATGGACTATATCTACAGTGTAGTACTGTATGGCTGGCATCATACATTACTGTATAGCATACATCTACAGTGTAGTGCTGTATGTCTGGCATCATGCATTACTGTATATACAATATCTACATTGTATTACTGTATGGCTGTCATCATACATTACTGTATAGACTATACATACAGTGTGTTGCTGTATATCATCATACATTGCCTTATAGACTATATCAACATTACATTTCTGTATGGTTGTCATCATACATTACTGTATAATATGCATGTGTGATTGTTGTGTCTAGCATGTACACAAGTATGCTATACTACATAATACATTATGTATGCTATATAATTACATTAGCACCAGCTGTAATGTTTTTTTTGTGTATTTCAGTGAGATTAAGAAAGACAAAACAATAAAGAGACTGTCAGCGCTGGGGATTGAATAAAGTCATGCCACATACACAGTGCTATGTTCCAAATGATTGATACAACATCAGCAATAAATAGATTGTCATCGTATTTCAGACGTCAACCGGGCGTCGAATCACCGAGGAATTAGGGGGGGGGGGCGAATCGAAGTGCATTTGACGATTTTGTCCCGGAATTTGATGACGAAGGCGGACAAAGAGCATATATATATATATTGATTACATTTTTATTACATTCAGTTATGTCAATCAAACATATGTCTGACTGTTTGTCTGTATACATTTTGATATATCTTAGTCAGGGAGTTTCATATAGTAGACCTTTGATATTTCGTATGAATCAAAATATGTCGACGCTAGTATATTAAGTATATAATTGATTTAAGAATTTTAAGACATTTGATCTAATATGTCTACTTATACCACATATACACTCGATGTAATATGCCTATGTTTGTTATATTACAATAGATATTAATTTTATAAACACCAACTGCTGTTTTTGAAATAATATGTATATATTTATAGTATTACATACCAAGTGCTGCACTTGATGTGATATTTCTGTATCTGTAAATAATATATACTAATTCGGTAAAAAACGATGATCACGTGTTGAGTTAATGTTAGTCCACCATCTTCTACGCTGACCCAATATAAATCCAACACTTGCCCAGCGTCTGGTTTTTTCCCAGACCTAAGTGCTTCGTGTCTAAATTATTATTATGTTTGTATTTGTAAATATTGTAATCATCTTATTTTCCTCACCCGGTAAGTCTGTAGAATGATTAACCTTGTGATATTCACGTGAGAGGACATGTTTTGATATAATAATAATCAGCTCCATTTTTTTTAAACTTTAGTGTATGTTGTACGAGGATTTTGTTCATAATAGTAAATCGTAGAGACATTTTATTGATAAATAAATAAATTTAGTAACAATTATAATTATATAAACCTAAATATAATTTGATTTTACTCTACTTACACCAATCTATAATATATTAATAAGATAAATAAAAAATAGATACTCTGATTGCTGATTTGCTGTTATTTTCTTTTTGATATGTAATACCTACAAATGTGAGTCGAATTGTCTTTGTTGATATCATTTTTTTTAAATCTCATCTGACCAAATAGTAAACCGTGAAAGTTTGTCACGTGAAAAAATCAGCTCCGCTCGTGATTCTGTTTTTATTTAAGAGGGTGTATGTTAGGTGACGTCTTGATATTTTAGTTGTTTTTTTCATTTGAAGAACAGCCTAAATTTAGAAGATATCATCGCTGCCTTAATTTTACAAGAAACCTTCACAAAAATAATGTGACAAAATTGGCAATTTGGATGTGCTTAATGTAAGGGAGATTTATAGTCCTGGCTCAGCCCCATAGGCCCGTAAAAATTTCGGGGGCGAGAGAGTTTCTCGTCGGTTGCGTAATCTAGTCACCCTGGACAACAATACTTTAGGTGGTGATTTTTCAAAATCGGTGGCATAACGCCGCTAGAGCCTAAAATCCAAAATGGCCGCCACCATTTGTTGCAGTCAACTTATAGTTGCAGTCAACTAACACCAGCGCTGGGTGTTTTTCGCTAATTTCTCAGTCAATTTTTACTTAATAGCCATGTAATTTTGCAAGCCCTCTTTGTAGGTACTCCGGCACTTGCCCTGAAAATTTTGTGGAATTTAAGGGGGTATTTCAAAAGTTACACCATTTGATATGTGGTGGAATTTCAGAATTAAAGCCAAATGAAGTCAATGGGTTTATAGAGGAGCGTCATAATTCGCAATTTATTACATGTCAAATGGTCTAACTTTTAAACTACATAATATCTTTTTCTTGAAATGTTCAGGTTAGCTGCCGTTAGGTTAGAATAAAAATTTTGCTTGCCAAATTTTATGATAATTGGATGATAATTGCGTGAGCAGTTAGCAAAAAACATGCAACGCAAAAGTGACAGACTTTAAGTGACTTTCATTTCAACGTATATAACTTTTGAACTGATTGACCTGGGAAAATGTGTGATGCCAAATTTTTACACGATTTTGTCCTAGAAACTCATTTTGAAGGTTTTATTTCATTTTGGAGTGCTACCCGGCGTGAAAATCCAAGATAGCGTCCATTATCCACTTAAAAAGATCATTTCCCAAGCGCGTATCTTATGACATTGTTCATTATACCGGGTTTGTATGATTTTTGCCGATTTCTCCGATTTCTCCGATTTTCATTAAATTTTGCAAAGGTCATCTGCTAACAGTGGTAAAAATTTTGCAAAAACTATATTGAATAATTCAAAAGTTGGACCATTTGACATGTAATAAAATCATACAATTAGTTTAATGGGCTTGTAGATTTACTACAGGTCAAAATGACAAATGGTCCAACTTTTGAAATACGCTATATAATTTTACAGGGCTGTTAATAGGATTCTTTTGAAAAAAAGCGTTTACAACAAATTATGAAAATGAATGCACTATGTATAGCAGGGGAGGAATACGCTAATATTTGGTGGAACAATCGTGCACTTGGTGAGAAGTTATTTGGTATGGTGTTAGGTACATAGAAATATACTTATAGAATGGACAGGCCAATAGCGAGGCCGCATTTACGACGTGCTCATAGCGCCGCCATTTTGATGAGTGGACTTTCCGGCGTCTCCAGCGATGCGGTTACCGCGAAGCCGTGTCACAAATGCCGGTTGAAAACAATGCTTGCATGCAGTTAATTTCTTATTCGGTCAGCTCCCAATTGTTGAAACATGAACTGTATCCTTTCTGGTGTATTTTTTTGTAAATAGTGATGTTTGTTATCATCGTGAAGTCCATAATTTCCACCTTTAAATGATGTATATCTGAGCGATAATATGCCAATTTATGGAAAATAGTGTGTGATTAAAACCGCCGTGTGCTTCCCACCAGCCACGACCGCATGACGACATGAATAATAAATCATGAAACTGTGAAATAAGTTGAATTATTTAGCAAAAATTGTGAAAAATCAGTGTTCACCTTATTTTTTTTATGTCTATGCAGGCGTAACAGATTCAGATTGGGGCAGTGGGGGCTTCAGCTTTCTCATGAGACTCACTGACTCAAGACTGGGTGGCAGTGCCCTGGGCCTGATGACTGTCAATGAATGACTGAATGAAAAGTGCCACCCTGACACAGTAGGTTCTTACTATTAAACTGGTTGGGCCTACTTACTACCACAGATTCACCTTGCAGTGCAAGTTTTCCTCTGATTTTTCAGTTAGAAATCATTCTCAACCAATTTTGCAATGCTGTCCCGATAAAGGGGTGTGGTATTTTTTGGCATATTTAGGCCAATTTAGTGGAATTTTTTAAAAGAATATATTGAAAAAAAAGGGGTGGTCAAGCACTCCCCATATGGATCCGTGACTGGTCAACATATCTGTTTCAACCACATTGGGGCAAATTAACACAGCCTCAAGGTATAGACCAGTTACATTATGGTATGTTGTGGTTCATAAGCTCACACGTTACAAAGTACCCACGTTTTCCGGGATTCCCAAGATTCAAATTCCGTGAACGTCAAGTTCTGAAATTCAAAATAAAAATAATTATAAAAAAATATGTAGAACCTGTAGTCTATGCTTATAGACCTCTTGGGATATCTGAAAAATCTCCTCACCCACGACTTATTTGCTGCATGGTTTAAAGTTTGGCCATAGTTGCAGACAGTACGTGGTCCAACATCAATTCAGCTACTGCAATACACTCTGGCCAAAATAACGTCAACGTCTCATGTTTGTTGAGGTAATGTTAGGGCCTACTATAAGAAAGTGTAGCCTATCTGCCGGACTTGGAAACAAGACACTCGGATCAAATGAGGGCTTAATTTGGGTTCAGTGGACCAACATAAAACAAGCACTAATTTCAACCAAACAGGTGATAGACCCAATTCTGGGGCCAGTTTCTGTATAGAACTTAAGTAAAAGGTGTTAATTTTACAAAGCGGACACTTTTTACTTAAGTACGATACAGAAACCGGCCCCAGGATAATTATTAACCCTTTAACTGCCGGTCCCGAATATATTCGGTTTTTCATAATTTTATTACCACATTAAGTATCATCCATTAAAAAATGTAATGATTGTTATTTGTCCCGGTATTGTCACTAAACCTATAGACTAGACTATTGTCATTGATTAGACCATAAAATATTTTTAGTCTATGGATTAGACTATATGAGACACATACTTCTTGCCCCGGTCTAGAGGCTAGCCTCCTCCTATAAATGGTAGGGTAGCCAACGGAATTTTCAAAGTTGTCTGATCAAGTTACAAATAGGCCCACAAGATGTGTCTTGTGCCCCTAACGGCAATGCTTTTTATTTCCCTTATTTAGCTATTTCTCTTGATTTCCTTGTCAACCAATTTTCATGAAATTCTGTTAACATCATATTTCAACAGAATACCAAACGAACAAAAAATGGCTTGTACAAAATTCAAAGGAAATTGGTTCAAAATTGACGGGGAAATCGACGAAAAACATGTGGTCCATAGTATAGTCACCTTTAAATTATTGTTTCCACCGGGAATGTTGGCAATGGTAGTGAATGCCTGGGACTTGGAAGGATACAAAAAGACAATTCCAGGTTTTAAAATTTAGTCTTTTGGTGCTGTTCCATAATTACTTGCCTTTTTTTTGTTGTACCCTCACAACCCTTCGTAACGCTTTTTAAAGTTGTGTTGCCTTTGGTCCGTAACTCACCGCTTGACCTCCTTTCCCCTCTAGGCATTACATAATTGTTAAACAGCCCCTTATAATGGTTGTTTATACTGAAAATATTTTTCCATATATTTGCCAACAAGGTGGGAGATTCCCCCCTTGTTTAGTTCAAAAGGTAGACCATTTGGCATGTAGTAAATATATAATTATGACAACCTCTTTTATTATCAGAATCTAGAGGTCTCTCAACTTTTGGTGTTCATTAAAATAAAAACTGAACTATTCATGCAATAAAAAATCCATGATAAATATGTTATTAATTTACACAATAAAATTTATGTAAATTATGTGGATTCTGTACATATAAGAAAATTAACAAAAATAAAAGTTCAGTGGCATTTTATTTTCACAGGTACTATCATGAATATTCATAAAAGAAAGCAGAAAATCATCACATCATGACAACCTAAATAATATGAAATATTTTTCAATGTGCCAAAACCCAATAAACAAGCCTATGATAAGCCCAATATTAGTAAATAGTTAACATGAGTGATATGGCCACAGTATATTGGACCACAATGCAGCAATTTTCACTCACTTGAGAAATACTTATATCTGTTTACTTTGTGACTGAAGGTACATGTACCTTGATGTTCACACTCACATTTATTGTCCCCGATAACAATAAATTAAATTTGATAGAATGAATTTATAAATACTATATAAATACTATAAGGTTGACTACATTAGCGAAAGATCTTCACATCAATCATGCATGCCACTTAACTCTCCGATTTCACTTTTTTTACACTATATACTAATGCTTTAATGAAAAAAAAACCAGTCTAAATCAAGAGGTTCACCAACCTTTAGACATTGATTTCGACTAATGTAGCTATTCTGTTTGTTTTCAGTATTGCTACTTGTCTGATAATAAAATATCTGTCACTTATATACATTGTGACTAAACTTTCACAAAATCAAATAATTTTTCTGTACGTGACGGTATGTATCGCAGTAGCCTAAATAAACTCAAAATTGAAACTGAATAGCTCAGCTATATGGGTTGAATCCATTGTTCAGCTTCATTTTTTTGTGGGAAATACAGTGGCAATAGGCTAGCTCAATAAATATGTCGACATTTATTAATAAGTATGCCAACATTTAATCATTAAAGGGGTTGTATAGCCTGTAGAGAAACCAAAACAGACTAACAGTGATGGGCGCACAGATGCACAGCTCATGATCTAAAACTAGGCCCCCTAATAGTAAACACAAGACCAGTTAAATTTGCGGATAGCAGGCTATTCAAATTTGAAGATATTTTCAGTTGAAGTTGGACTGAACCCAACCCTAATAATAATCAATGTCATTACTAGAGTTTGTGACGTCATTACAAATTATCACCTTCAGCATGAAGGGATACACCATTATGCTTTTTTCCAGTATTCATCAACCTCTAACAATGTGCATAGCCTACTGTTTACAGCAGACTCAGACGTAAACAAAATTGAAGACACAAAATGGTATAGAATTTGTGACATCATTATCATTTAAGTGTGCAATTAGATTTTGTGACATCATTATAATTTAACACTTCAGTAAGTGCGCATATTGCAACACACCGAAGATTAAAATATACATGGTAATAGTATCATATCATAGAAATAAAGGAAATATGCAAAAAAATATCCACGGTGGAAAAGAGATTTCATACTGTGTGGTAAACCTGCATAGCAAACATAGCACCAAACAAATGTCCCGGCTATCACAAAGTAAAACTTCCCCCTTCCAGATGATGACAATTTTAAGTGAATAGTTTGACATACAAACATAATCTGTGAGGATAAATGTAATAAAGGCCACAGCTCAGTAGACACCAGGCATTGCTCCACTGCTGTTTTAATGTTGGGCCAGCATCAAAGATGATGGGTCAACATACAGTTTGTGACATCGTTATAATTTAACACTTCAGTAATTGCGCATATTGCAGCACACCGAAGATTAAAATATAATGATGTCACAAAATATACATGGTAATAGTATCATATCATAAAAATAAAGGAAATATGCAAAAAAATATCCACGGTGAAAAAGAGATTTCATACTGTGTGGTAAACCTGCATAGCAAACATAGCGCCAAACAAATGTCCCGGCTATCACAAAGTAAAACTTCCCCCTTCCAGATGATGACAATTTTAAATGAATAGTCTGACATACAAACATAATCTGTGAGGATACATGTAATAAAGGCCACAGCTCAGTAGACACCAGGCATTGCTCCACTGCTGTTTTAATGTTGGGCCAGCATCAAAGATGATGGGTCAACATACAGTTTGTGACATCGTTATAATTTAACACTTCAGTAAGTGCGCATATTGCAGCACACCGAAGATTAAAATATAATGATGTCACAAAATATACATGGTAATAGTATCATATCATAAAAATAAAGGAAATATGCAAAAAAATATCCACGGTGAAAAAGAGATTTCATACTGTGTGGTAAACCTGCATAGCAAACATAGCGCCAAACAAATGTCCCGGCTATCACAAAGTAAAACTTCCCCCTTCCAGATGATGACAATTTTAAATGAATAGTCTGACATACAAACATAATCTGTGAGGATACATGTAATAAAGGCCACAGCTCAGTAGACACCAGGCATTGCTCCACTGCTGTTTTAATGTTGGGCCAGCATCAAAGATGATGGGTCAACATACAGTTTGTGACATCGTTATAATTTAACACTTCAGTAAGTGCGCATATTGCAGCACACCGAAGATTAAAATATATTGATGTCACAAAATATACATGGTAATAGTATCATATCATAAAAATAAAGGAAATATGCAAAAAAATATCCACGGTGAATAAGAGATTTCATACTGTATGGTAAACCTGCATAGTAAACATAGCGCCAAACAAATGTCCCGGCTATCACAAAGTAAAACTTCCCCCTTCCAGATGATAAAAATATAAAGTAAACAGTTTGACAGAGAAACATAATCTGTGAGGATAAATGTAATAAAAGACCACAGCTCTGTAGACACCAGGCATTGCTACAATGTTTAATGCTTGCCAGCATCAAAGATGATGGGCCAACTTTAACATACACAACATTGGGGCAACACATTGTGTCTGACGGGAGCTCAAGCATGTGTTGTTTCTGTGTTTTTTTATAGTGAAGTGACGTAACCCTTATCCTGTTAAGTTAATTTATTCAAATTTGCACCCACTAAAAGTTGTATCTCGCTACATATTTGTTTAATTTACGCACAAATATTTGAAAAACTTGTTGTTTAGACACTCATTTCATTCCGAATATTAACAGTGATTTGGTTGACTAATAAAACATATTAAAAACAATGATAAAAATAAAACAATATAGTCGGGATCAGCAGGATAAGGGTTAATACACTAACAATAACTTAATTATTGTCCTTTGAATAAAACCAACTTATTGTATTTATTTCTAATTTTTTCTGAATGCAATTTGGCATTATGCAGTCGCACAGCATGGTGACATCTGACATTATAAAAAATACTGACAATCAGCCTGATGATGTCGAAGTAGTGATTGTCAATTCCGACTCCGGTTTGGCGGGCATGCTCCTCTATGTCAAGAGCATCAGGCCCAACCAAACCGAGGACTTGACTCTGCAACTGGATGAGTGCACCTTTGCCATGGCTCTTATTCAGCAGTGTTTTCTCTCTAATTATTCTCTCAGTGCATTGTACAATCCTCACAACTCCTTCTGATGGTAGCACCAGGCCCCCTGCATTCTTCATATATAGGAATTTGTAGATGTCCTTGTTTGCAGGAGACTCTGAACATATCAGACACGCTCTGCATTCTTCACATTTCAATTTTGAGAGTGCCTTCCTCACCACCCAGCCTTAAACATAACAAAATATTTATATTGATGCATGTAGAAAATAAATTGATATTGTCCATTATTATTTTTTAAATGGCAACACATGGAAAGACAAAAACGGTTCATGAGTAACATTGAGGTCCGACATGTAATGATCAATTTTGACTTTCAATTCAGGACTATAAATAAAATACATTTTTTACTGTTTAATAGACGGTCAGATCAGTAATGCCGAAAACTTACTAGTCCATGACCATTAATACCATTAAAAATATTGCATAATTCTGTAAATTTGATAAAAAAATGTGAAAATAAAATTTTGCAAATAAATTATGTGATTGTTTCCAGGTTCAGCCCCAGTGCTTTTAAACTTTTTGACAATTTAGCTAACACACCTGCTATATACACTACGATATTTTCCAGAAGTGTTCCCAGTTTTTGCGACATATTGATTTGTTCATCTGTTGCTTCAGAAATAGTAATGATGTCATTTTCCTCAATCGTGGGTGGCAAGTATGAACAGCTTGCTGCTGTCACAATGTCTGTGTCATCATTTTTAGCGATGTTTCCATTAGTTCCGGTTGTTTTCCCAGCTCTAGCTATGAGAGCTCTAAATATGCTTTTGAACTGAACTGCATTCGGATTGTTGTTACAGCCTCCTAAAACAGAAACATAATTAATACATTTATAATAACAGTGTCCTCAAAAAGTGCTTTCACCTGCAAAAAAGTTTTCAACCAAACTGATTGATATGCCACCCACCAGTCCCGGCAGAAGCATGTATTTTTGAATTGGTCCAGCAACTGCAAACATAGTGGCCCTACATAAAACACAGAACATGCTACATGTACACTTGATTACACTGACCTCTTTGTCGAACAGCATTAAAAAATAGCTCCAAGTGGTCCTGACTAAGCTTGTACGTCAGCAAGTATTTGAAGGATGTGTCCTCCGGCATCAGTAAATCTTGAACAAGTCCTTCAACGCTCTTTATGTTGACACACAACCCCATTATGAAGGTACCTCTGTAAATAATGAATATTACATTCCCTTGCAAAAGATATCCACTTTGTGAAATCTTAAGTTTCCCTTTTTTTTTTCCTGACAAGTTTATCTACCAGTATTTATGTTTTCAACCACTTGAGGTTGTGTCTCAATATGAGGATCCACAACATCAAGTTGTTGAATATTAATCATATCTGCGTAATTTGAGACAGAAAATTTACAAAAAATCTTGATGTTTAAACAGCCATGTCATCCCTGTTGACACTTATTTAATTGTCTGATAAGATTAAAAATAACTATTGTTGTGGTAAGCAGCAAAAAATAGAATTTTTTGTTAAGAAAGGTGGGCTATCCCAATTGAAATTTATCGTGTCCCTGTAGGTATTGACATTTTCGTGTGGGCATAATAATATTTAAAATTTTTCATGTATGCAGCTCTAATTTGTTCTGCATTTTGATAATGACTATTTCTCAGACTAGGGAAAATATGGCTTGGAAAAGATATTTTTTTGAAATTACTGGGCGACGTCGCCCACAGCAGGCTGCGCTTAATTTATTTTAGGCAATATAAAGGTTTAGTTCAATAATAACGGCTGGCTATAATCTAGCCTAGTGTGCTGTAGTTACATTTTTGAAAAACATTAAATCACACAGGCGAATAAGTGAATTCATCACTTGTAACGTCGTGTTCGACAATAGACTTTGAGATGTCAAGACTTGCTGATGAAATAATGATAATAAGGAAACATTTTACATTTCTTGTTCTGATACTTCAGATCACTCTTAATATCTATTTGACATTTCAAATAAGTAAATAATTAAAATAAATAAAAAAATAATAATTGAAAACATTATACCCCAAATTCACAATGCTGCATATTATTTCTACAAATCAATTTTTTTTTTCTATGTTTTTTCCTAAGTTAATATTCATTGGAAGCTCAATCTAATAATTACATTTCGATTAAAATTTTAACCTTTTGCAATGCCAGTTTAATTGTAAGTCAAGTTCTCACCTGGGGGATTTGCATAGTAATTGACCTTTAGTTGTCATTAAACTCATCAGAAACTCCCTGGCTTCATTCAGATATTTTTCTGTTTCTGTCCAGTTCCTTTTTGTGATGGGCTGTTTAAGTTTTTGCCCAAATGGTGATCTGCTGTTCATTATGTCGAACAACCCATCAATCATCTGTAAATGACAAAATGTTTTTAAGACCTTCAACCTAAAAATTAAGCATAAATTTTGAACAGGTAAACAAATGAATGTTTTCAATGCGACAAACCTCACAACAAATACATGCAAATTATACAACATTTTTTGTAATAATTATGTCACAGTGGATCAATGATATATCAGTAAATCATGTGTCACTACATCAGTTCAGCCTGAATCATTCAATTTCACACTATATACTATTGTACGTAACCTATTGCTTTATATTACACGAAATATTGAAATACAGTTCATTACCCTTATAAATTCTACAGTAGGGCCACATCCAGCAAATTGTGGCAGCCCGGTCTCCTTCAGAAAATCCAATGCTGTGGCAACTGAACTGGAGATCGTCTGTGTTGCAAGCCTTACCTTAAAAGTTTACAAAATACATATAATATATGAATAACTGGGTTTCCATATATGTCAATTATGCTAGCACAATTTAAAATTTTTTTAGCATGAAATTATAATTTGAGCTTTGGAGAAATAGCATAGAGTGCATACTGAACAAGATTAGAATCTTCACAATATTAAACAGTTTTTCTTTTAAGCGGAGGAAAATAATGTGAATCATAGAATTGCCTGATTTTGGTATAGAGCATTAATCGGAAACAAGATAGCCCAAAACATTTTTTTTGTCTTATTAACTCGCTGATATTGGAAAGATTGAGAAAGTGTGAGGTCTCATATTCAACAGAAATGGATCATTTTCATCCACC
Organism: Flabesymbios commensalis; assembly: GCA_964017125.1. Classification (NCBI taxonomy): domain Eukaryota; kingdom Metazoa; phylum Annelida; class Polychaeta; order Terebellida; family Flabelligeridae; genus Flabesymbios; species Flabesymbios commensalis. The sequence goes on from CAXHKU010000088.1 coordinate 150,789, forward strand.
TTAAGTTGTGTGTAACAGTAAAAGGGATTAAAATATTTATTTCAGCATTTCAGGAGTCAAAATAGTGTTTATAAATATGTCTCCGGTATCTCATGTCATCAATCCCAAACACATCTGGGACTGAACAAAGTATGTTTGGGATCTCTATGCTATCTCCTACCTTCATTTTTTGGGAAAAAAAGTTGACATGCTCCTTTTTCAATCGGTTTCCCAGCCTCAGACCAACATTTTCCTGAATTTCATTTAACTCTGGTATAAATCTCCACTTTACCATTCCTGTTGGTGACATAACTTCACTATATGCTTCTAGCATATTCCGGACCAATTTCAGCATATGGCATGCATCAAATAAAATATGAGTTTTTGAGCCTGTGCTTTCATCTTCAAAATATGTTTTGAAACCAGGTCTCCCTGGGTCGACCTGGCAGCCCAGCAGCCTGCACATGCCCTTGTTGGATGCATGTCCATCCATTACAAGGGCATGTACCATGAAACCAAGTTGGTGTAACTTTCCCAGTGCGTGTTTTACTAGCTCGGTTTGTGCTTCAGCTGGGAGGCCTTTGGTGAGATAATAAGCTATTGGCGCTTTCCATTTTTCTCTGAGTCCAACCAGCATGAACACTAATGCTTCTTTTGCTTCCGTTGCCCCATCCTCTACCACTCCCAAATTCACGAATCCACTGAATGATTGTGTCCTGGAGTCAAATATGACTTGTTGTTTGATGCTCATTGCATCTAACATCAAGGAACAACTGAAAAATAATAAAGAACACCGAAATGTAAAGTTAAGAAAAAAATCTCCAGTATATAAGGTATGTGAACTGTTTGACTAGGGCTTATACATCTAATTTATTTGTCGATTTATGCTTACTGACAAAAATGTTGACATGGAGAGAGAAGAAGGATGAAGACCATTGAAAAAAAGACATGGTCGAGGTAATACTTTATTTATATTTAGCGTACCAAATAAGAGTCTGAAATAGTTCAAGCGACACAATCAGGCTAAAATCATCGATAAATCTGTATTTTTATTTTGACCACATGATGTAGACATGTCCATGTCCCAAATGCATGTCCAAGTTAAGAAATAGGAATTTTGTCTCTATATATCACTCAACTGGTGAATGCGCAACACAATAATTACAAAAAACTTTTCAGTTCTAGTAAATGGACATGTTTACATCATATTGTCATACATATTTTATAGGTGCATAACTGTTTTGATATATTATTTAAACTATCAATTAATACAGAATGGTGTTTTAATTTTTTATTCTACTCATCCGGTTTCTGAGGTATTAATGATTTAAGTTTGATAATTTGTAAACATTGCCACCCCACCAAAACAAAACTGATCAAAGCGGAATAAGACACACTGTCTGTATAATCAGTACATTAAAAGTAAGTTATATGTAATGGATGCTTTCAAAATCTAATACATTTCAACTTCTGTTCTTAAAATGCAGCAGGTTCCACATTTTAAATATCAGTATATGGTTTAAAACTATATTTTTATTTACAGGGTTTGCATCGTCATGAACAAACTGAATTAGTTATGGAATTAATCTTTCTTCAAAAGGCCTGGGACATTCATGGTAAAGTGTCTTCAGTCATTGGAAAGTCATGTAAATAATATTATGTCAGTACATATACACATTAACCCTTTCACCACTGAAGCCCGTTTTATGTGCTGAATGCCATAGCATTCAGCACATAAAACGGGCTTCAGTGGTGAAAGGGTTAATGGACTATTAAATTCTGATATTTTCCTCTGATGTTTTGCTCAATGCAAAGGAGGTGCCATTTTGCATTAGGTGCATATGAATACATTACTCACTAATTGCAATTTGGTAACCAAAGATGATGTATGTATACTCACTGTTTATACTGTTCTGGATTTTCTCTCAATTTTTCTGCTAATGAATTGATCATAGAGCAATTGAGTCCTGGCTCACTATCAATACTTTCAAGCCATCTGAACAAAGCAGGAAATAAGATATGTCACATGATTTTTAAACTTTCACACATATAGAAAGGTCTGCGATTCAATAGTGGTGTCCTAACATTGCGGCTTTCAAACATTACACTTCATCATTACCTTCAAATTCCAATACTATTTCTTAAATTTGAAGTGAATAGGCTGATATACACTGCCAGCCGTTAGGCACTGCTACTCTACTTATATCACTTTAAGGTTTAATACATATAGCATCATTCTGCTCAGTATTATCATCAGTCATAGTGTATACAATTATGTAGAAACTGATATGTACTACACAATCCAGAAAAAGCAACATTTTTTTGTTTTGAAACAGACAAAAAAAGTATTAACACAAATGAAGCATAAGAATTTCAGCATCCACATACATTAACTGAGTGATAAATTCAAACCTTCGTAATGTCCTTGGTTCGGGCAAGCAGATATTTATGCCTTCCCTCAAATATTTGTAGGCTTTCGGTGAGTAGAGATGGAGTGTCAGGGCAAATTGTCGCTGCTCTTCTGTGTATTTTGATGTTGGTTGCTGGAATAGGTTGCACGGTATATCTGTAGGAAGTGTGTAGAATAATGAGGGGTCAGCCACATTCAATTAATCTTCAATTTGTAAGATATAATGACATGTTTTAATATCTGAAATGTTATTATATGCTGATCTGTTGAAGTACCCTCTTAAATATGTGCTTGTATATAATTTTTAACACCCGACTGTAGAAGTTGAGGCAGTGGGTTATGGCATCGCGTAGGATGTCCGGGCAAAGTCCCTAAAAAATTGACTTATCAAATGAAAAATTGCCGCCTTGGAACCATCATTCACTTTTATATCTGAAATATCAATGTCAAACTGTGATAGCTGGACTATTACTATATTACTGTAAACAGAATGTGAGAGTTTGGAAAAGGATGCACCCTGTGAAATTTCCACCGCGGCCAGGCATTATGTTGGAGAGCTGGCCTCTTGTTTAATAAATATCAAGCAGGGTACATTAATGTTGTAAAATCTTATAATTTAAAATTTAATTTAGTAGAATTACCTTTATATGTAAACAACTTCTGCTCCAGCTCTGCATTCATTAAATTTTTCTCTGCCAGCTGTTCTAGTATATCATTTACTGTACTCTTGGCTCTTCTCTCTCTCACTTTTGCATTTCTCATTTCTTTCCTCAGCCTCTCATTTTCCTGTTTCAGCTCGCCAAATCGTTCTTTCATTTCATAATCTCGTAGTGTGTATGAATGATCCTGTTTATTCAAATGAGTCATCATTAGCTTGTAGCAAAATTAGCAGATTCATGGTAGGCGAAAAAGTGGTATATTGAGTGTGTGTGGTAATTACATGTATAAATAAACACAGATGACAAAATATTTTCTTAGCAGTTACAAGCTGATACATGTAGATTACTGCTCATGAACTTTTCAGGCATGCCTGTACTTTTTGTTTAATAACAGAACTATGTTTTCATACACAGCCACACTATATACCGAGAATTGACAATTGTTCAAATTTAAAACTTGTCTTACATACCACTGTAATAATATTCCTTATCACTTCCATATCTGCATTGCTTTTCACACATTCTTCTGTGTTATCCATTGCAGACTGCATACTTCTCACTGTAGATCTTTTGATCGGACTTTTGTGCTTCACATGAAAGAGGTAGATATTTTATATCGGCCCAGGTATTAAATATGGTGTGAAAAGCTTACAAAATGTTATTTCATATAATATGTTTTACAAACACCAGACATACAGTCTTACACTACATAGCAATTATTTATGTGGGCGCAAAGCGAAAGAAGAAATCACATTAATTGCAAATGGCTTGATTTAAAAGGAGAAAATGCTTTGTGTATCATTGAACATATTTTTAATTTAAATTTTAAATCAATGTAACGCATCTTTACTTTATATTAATGATGTATGCATCACCTTTGAATTTTGGGGACAATTTTTATTCGAGACAATGCACAGTTTTTATATTTTTATAAAATTAATTTATTAATCACTGTGACGTAAGAATTACTTCCTCACAGCGAAGCGCAGGGGGAGTAGTTAAAATCCGCAAAAAAATGCTTCTTATTGATTCAATTACAGGGAAGGGGCGGAGAGGTTCATTTATTGTGTGGTGGGAATTGGATTTTAATTTAGATATATATAAATAGTCTATCTCTGTAGTTGCAAAATCCAATTGCAAAACAAACTTACCTTGAGATGATCCGGAAGCTCAAATATAGAAGGTATGGCGTTCTCTCGAAGCTGTGTTTTTTGCATTGTGCGATTTAAATCTTCCGTTTTGAAATGTTTGCTGCATATTCTCGAGGCTTGGGTTGGATCTATTTCCCTGCGACAGTTGTGAACCCATCTGTCATATATCAATTTCTTTTTCTGTTTATCTGGAAACCTGTTAAGGATCAAGATGAGGTGGAGATCATTAACCCTGACAGCGCTGACATATTTAGTTATAAACCATGGAGACCAAAGTTTTTTTTTGCTCATTTTAACACAAAGCACATATCCAAATTATACATGGAGATCACAAGCTTGATAGCTGACAATTTTGGCATAGATTCCCGCGTAAGTATGTTTTTTGCTCATTTTAACACAAGTGTCAACATAGGTGCCAAATTATACATGGAGATCACAAGCTTGATAGCTGACAATTTTGGCATAGCTTCCCGCAGGATGTATGTTTTTTGCTCTTTTTAACACAAGTGTCAACATAGGTGCCAAATTATACATGGATATCACAAGCTTGATAGCTGACAATTTTGGCATAGCTTCCCGCAGGATGTATGTTTTTTGCTCATTTTAACACAAATCACATACATGTATATCCAAATTTCACATGGAGATCACAAGCTTGATAGCTGACAATTTTGGCATAGCTTCCCGCGGGAAGTATGTTTTTTGCTCATTTTAACACAAGTGTCAACATAGGTGCCAAATTATACATGGATATCACAAGCTTGATAGCTGACAATTTTGGCATAGCTTCCCGCAGGATGTATATTTTTTGCTCATTTTAACACAAATCACATACATGTATATCCAAATTTTACATGGAGATCACAAGCTTGATAGCTGACAATTTCGGCATAGCTTCCCGCGGGAAGTATGTTTTTTGCTCATTTTAACACAAGTGTCAACATAGGTGCCAAATTATACATAGAGATCACAAGCTTGATAGCTGACAATTTCGGCATAGCTTCCCGCGGGAAGTATGTTTTTTGCTCATTTTAACACAAGTGTCAACATAGGTGCCAAATTATACATAGAGATCACAAGCTTGATAGCTGACAATTTAGCATAGCTTACCGCAGGAAGTATGTTTTTTGCTCATTTTAACACAAATCACATATCCAAATTATACATAGAGATCACAAGCTTGATAGCTGACAATTTTGGCATAGCTTCCCGCGGGAAGTATGTTTTTTGCTCATTTTAACACAAGTGTCAACATAGGTGCCAAATTATACATGGAGATCACAAGCTTGATAGCTGACAATTTAGCATAGCTTTCCGCGGGAAGTATGTTTTTTGCTCATTTTAACACAAATCACATATATCTAAATTATACATAGAGATCACAAGCTTGATAGCTGACAATTTTGGCATAGCTTCCCGCGGGAAGTATGTTTTTTGCTCATTTTAACACAAGTGTCAACATAGGTGCCAAATTATACATGGAGATCACAAGCTTGATAGCTGACAATTTAGCATAGCTTCCCCCGGGAAGTATGTTTTTTGCTCATTTTAACACAAATCACATATATCTAAATTATACATAGAGATCACAAGCTTGATAGCTGACAATTTTGGCATAGCTTCCCGCGGGAAGTATGTTTTTTGCTCATTTTAACACAAGTGTCAACATAGGTGCCAAATTATACATGGATATCACAAGCTTGATAGCTGACAATTTTGGCATAGCTTCCCGCAGGATGTATGTTTTTTGCTCATTTTAACACAAATCACATATCCAAATTATACATAGAGATCACAAGCTTGATAGCTGACAATTTTGGCATAGCTTCCCGCGGGAAGTATGTTTTTTGCTCATTTTAACACAAGTGTCAACATAGGTGCCAAATTATACATAGAGATCACAAGCTTGATGGCTGACAATTTTGGCATAGCTTCCCGCGGGAAGTATGTTTTTTGCTCATTTTAACACAAGTCACATATCCAAATTATACATAGAGATCACAAGCTTGCTGGCTGACAATTTTGGCATAGCTTCCCGCGGGAAGTATGTTTTTTGCTCATTTTAACACAAGTGTCAACATAGGTGCCAAATTATACATGGAGATCACAAGCTTGATAGCTGACAATTTAGCATAGCCTCCCGCGGGAAGTATGTTTTTTGCTCATTTTAACACAAATCACATATATCTAAATTATACATAGAGATCACAAGCTTGATAGCTGACAATTTTGGCATAGCTTCCCGCGGGAAGTATGTTTTTTGCTCATTTTAACACAAGTGTCAACATAGGTGCCAAATTATACATAGAGATCACAAGCTTGATGGCTGACAATTTTGGCATAGCTTCCCGCGGGAAGTATGTTTTTTGCTCATTTTAACACAAGTCACATATCCAAATTATACATAGAGATCACAAGCTTGCTAGCTGACAATTTTGGCATAGCTTCCCGCAGGAAGTATGTTTTTTTGCTCATTTTACCACAAGTATCATTATAGGTGCCAAATTATCCTTGAAGATCACAAGCTTGATAAGTTATCCTGAATAATATTCAACGGACATTCATTCATATCTGTAAAGACTGAGTTTTGATCAAGTTTGTGAAACATTTCTGAGAAGTCAAAATTTAAAAACACTCAGAATAAAATATGAATTTGCAAAAAGATATCTTTCGTATGGTATTCCACACTTTTATTCCAAACTGCTGCCCAGCCGAAATAAAATAAGAAATATCTACATATAAAATGTTTTTCCTGTCTAAAAATTATTTAGATATTTATGTATAATTATTATAAAGTTTTGCGAATGTCTGTCCTTGCTGTGGGGATGATGCAATTTCAGTTTTGTCATCGTGTTTCTAATGGAATCATCAACAAATTCTATATTATATGTATGTATTACTGTAGTTTAAATACGATGCAGTCTTGATCATTTATTCACCTAATAATAAAATATGTTAGCTTCGCTCTAATTTAAGTTATGAATTTTTTTGTTCTGTGTGTGTACATATTATATATATATATATATGTATAGATAGATATACATATGGACAAAGTTATTTATTAACTCATTTTACTCATCTATGTATGGTCATTTGATTGTTGTTTATATTTTGTTGGGTGCCTTCCATGCTAGCGACAATTAAGTCTTAGTGAAAGTCTCCTGTTTTCTACTTTATATGAAATATTTATGTTTTGTTGAAAATTTAGGTATTTAGTTTAAAATATTACACTGTAGAAACCAATAAATGGATTATTTGTCAATAAATGAATCTAATTATGAGTCTTAATGAATGGCCGAGACATCGCTATCTACAAAACGACGTCTGGTGCGCGGACATCAACTTTTTTGATATGCTAATTGACATTTATTCTGAGATTTTTTCAGCTCCTGGTTGCCTTTTTTTTCATCATATTTTTGTAAAATATAGTTGTTTTTTGTACGGAGCATCGTCTTTGGGTACGGAACGTCAGATCATTTTGGTGGTGTTCCGTATGAACACCACACAGTTGCACTGAAATCTAACCCTGATCTAATGTTGGGCCAACGTTAACCCAACATTGGCGAGGGATTGATGTGATGACGTGTGCTGGGATCGGCCCATCTCGCCGTACCCGACGATGCAGTAGGTCTATGTATTTTGTCATACGAATATCTATCTGAATCGGGAAAATTCAACTGAACAGTGAAGCATAATAATTATAGTCCTGAGAACGACATATTATTTTGGTGATGTTCCGTAAGAACTTTTCACTGATATCTACCTCTGATATCAAAAGCTACCCTACGTATTTTTTTTTATATATATAATCCGATACAATCTGAAATAATTCGCTATCTTGGGAATGCTCGGTATTGTAAATTATAGAGAAAACATTATGCCTGTTTCGTTTAATTGTAAGACTAATGGGACCAGCTGTATCTGAATCCACTAAGGGACCAGCACGGACAAAATTTACTAAGTTCACTAGCCCTGGTTGGATTTAATAAAGGGACCAGATCTGGTTGAATCCAGCAAGGGACCAGCGTTGACTGGATCCACTATGCGGACCGGATCTGGCTGGATCCACTGAGCTCAGATTGGATCACGGAAAGGATTAGCGCTGGCGAAATAAATCATTTAATATTAATGCAACATTGAAACATAGTCACCAGTGCAAATTGCAATCAGTCGCCAGCAAATTTCGAAAGATGATAATGGATAAATATCACTTCGAAATCAATTAAAAAAAATTGAAGCCGCTGTGTTTTGTATTAAAGCAATATTAAACAACATTGACAGTCATAATAAGAAACTTATAGGGCTGATTCACGACTGATCGACTTTCAGTGTACAGACTTTTTACAGAAATAAATATAATTATGTATAATATTTTTTCCATATATATTTTATATGCATTTGATACACCTTTTTTTGATTGTGTGTTTTTTTATTATATCATGATGTCATATTCAATACATTATTAGTTTAATAATCAACCTTGATATCAGACGGACTAATATCTCTCCATTCATAATTGGCTCAGATATAAATTGGAGATGATAGTCATGTATTTTGCAAAGACAGTTTTTGTCACTATATTTCAATGACCAGTTATCACCTGGTTATCATCCAAAGATTTTTAAGTAAAATATGATTAACGAGATTTTTTTGTCAAATTGGATAATTTATCTACGTCACCAGCAAATCAAAATTATCCGCTATTTTTCGGGAGTTGTGATCAAGATCAAAATGGAGAGATTTCCAAAAATACCATGTATTATTTTGTTAAAAACGACTTGATTGATTATTTATTCAGGAGAAATCATGGTAAAGTTTCACACACTGATCCCCATGCCAGATTGCACACTGATCCCCGATCTCCTTTACAAAAGTCTCAGAAGTGTCATCCTACTTGACTGTGCTTATATCAAAGCATAGCAAATTAAGATATAAAAAACATTTTTATAAAGAAAAAAACTTGTATGCTTGTATCCAGGCTTATACTACGTGGAACACATGTGTCCTACCAGGGTAATGAACAACAGCATTTAGGCATTTGGATGTATGTATCTGCGGCAAAAAGCTGCTCCTAAGTTGTAAAAAATGTGTGGGAATCCCCTCCGCTGCCCGCTCGTCACCATGATCTGCTAGCAAGTCATAAACTCAGCTAACATGGGTCATTGGCCCAGAGCTGTTTTGATGTTGGGCCGGCATCGCTGGCGCTGGGTCAACGCCTTATGTTGGTTGAGCAGTGAATACGTAGATAAGAGTCAAACATGCATAGATCGAGTAAGCAGGTATGCCTACATGTGAATGAGCCGTGTGAAGGTCATAAATTCAAGTTTTTTTTGGGGGGGGGGGGGGTCAAAAAAGTGGCCTTGTGTGGTGAAAAGACACATAGGCCTTTACGGTGGGCAAACATTGAAGGTCATGACTTACTTATGAAAAGTGATGCCATTGTCTGAGCTAATCTGGTTGCGGTACGTGTAACAATTGATAGCAAAACACTGCAATCCTTTCGTTTTCTCTGATCTGGGACGTTTCCTTGGAAGCACTTCATCAGCCATGTCTGCTGTAAATATAATGTTATGGTAAGTAGGTGTGACATTACAAATAAAACTTTATCTTATATGATACTATCCACTCTAAACCATTTTTTTTGTTTACCCATATAATTATTTGAGAGCACAATAGATCTATTCGCTACTCACCTTTACGCCCTTTTTGACATTTATATTTGTTGCTAACGCAATGAAATGAGGAGATGTGAGCTTTAATTGTTCCGCATTGCTGCGATTTACACATTTCATTTAAACTGTTGACAATTTCAGAAAGCTGGGCCACAAAAGGAAATGTGTATTTTGTCATCCTTTCTATTCTAACCATTTTTATATAAGTAATCGAATGCGAAGTTGTGTCAATTTGGAAATTATGTTTATTAACTCTTTCAGTCCAAAATGATTTTGTGCAAATCTGATTGTT
>CAXHKU010000089.1:0-145551 GCA_964017125.1 Flabesymbios commensalis
CCGATATGGCGCCAAGCAAGCACGAGGCGCTGTCCTGATATTGCGCCCAACAAGCACGAGGCGTTGCCCTGATATGGCGCCATTACAAGAGTAATGGTAACTTTAGTGATTATAATATGTTAAAACGGTGTAAACCGTTCATGAAATTAATGATGTATGAGGTAGGAGTGAACAGATGTAAGGGTGAAACTATTTCCACTATGTCGGTATGTGCCATACAGCACATGTATTATATATGTAAAAAATTTATTGAAAAAACCCCCATAAGATTCGATGTTATCTTATTATTATCTTATCTCAATATTAGGACATTAAATTGTTTCGATGTTATGTCCTTGGACAAGATACTTAACCTTAAAATGCTTCACTTGACTCAGGTAAAAATTAGAATCTGGTAGAACAGAGATGGCAATTTGTAAGATAAGCTCAATGCGCCGAAATGGGACACAGGATTCGAAATTCGAGGCTGAGCAAAGTAACTTTCGGTCACGGAGGTTCCCCACAATATTACCGTAAATCATTACACAACTTGATCGCCAGCTAGAGCTGGTTTTGAACCCTCGATCTCCGACTTTTCAAGCAGACAGCTTTAACCACTGTATCAGGGCCACTGCCTATGCACGACGAATAACTGTATCTAGCTGTATCTAGCTGCTTAAAAAATAAATAAAGCACTACGTACACAATAAGCAGTTACTTTTCTGTTTCTGCGCCGCAGTATTAACGTAGTAAAATGGTTACTTGTATAACAAATCTACTATGCATGAGGTATTCTGTTGAGACTAAAGTATCCTGAGTAACTAGATCATGTGCATTCAGATTACTGCTTACTAAGCAGCTACTGCTGTTTGTTTCTAGGAGGGAGGGGGATCTGAGTCTTTGTAATCTGTGTGACCCCAGTCACTCTCTCTCGTGTAGAAGACGCGGGGCGAATCTGACTATTTTTCCTCTGGGTGACCCCAGTTACTCTCTCGTGTTGACGCAGTGGGGGGGGGGGGGAGGAATCTGAGTCTTTGTCCTTTGTGTGACCCCAGTCACTCTCTCATGTTGAAGCTGTGGGGGAATCTGTCTATTTGTCCTCTGTGTGACCCCAGTTACTCTCTCTCGTGTTGAAGGTGTGGGGAGAATCTGAGTCTTTGTTCTAGGTGTGACCTCAGCCACTCTCTCTCGTGTTGAAGGTGTGGGGAGAATCTGAGTCTTTGTTCTAGGTGTGACCTCAGCCACTCTCTCTCGTGTTGAAAGTGTGGGGGAATCTGAGTCTTTGTTCTAGGTGTGACCTCAGCCACTCTCTCTCGTGTTGAATGTGTGGGGGAATCTGAGTCTTTGTTCTAGGTGTGACTCCAATCTCTCTCTCGTGTTGAAGCTGTGGGAAGAATCTGAGTCTCCGTTCTAGGTGTGACCTCAGCCACTCTCTCTCTTGTGTTGAAGCTGTGGGGGAATCGGAGTCTTTGTCCTCTGTGTCGAATATGTGTTTGTCCTCTGTTTCACTTCCCGCACAGTGCCACTCGCTGATACACTGCTCAGATTGTTAGCTTTCCACAAATAATCTCCACTCTCTCTCATGCAAAGACATCAGTCATCTCTTGCAGCATTTGACAATTTTAACCTAGTCTGCGTTGATCAATTTTCACGATATCGGCTTGATGACTATTACTTTCTAAGCCACTGATAAAATAAAGCAATATGCAGTTACTGATGTTTGTCTTTTAGGGCAGTGTGCAGGTTAAGAAGTGCAAACGCTGGGACAACAAAGGAAGCGATCAGTGCTCATATTGAAAGGTATGTCTGAGTCTGAGTCTTTGTCCTTTGTGTGACCCCAGTCATACTCTCGTGTTGAAACTGTAGGGAAATATGAATCTTTGTCCTCTGCGTGACCCCAGTAACTCTCTCGCGTTGCCGATTGTTGTTTGTGGTGCCACAGAAACGCTCCCTGGCGGTGTTCCTGAACAGTGGGCCACTGATAAAATAGAGTATGAAGTTAACGGCGTTGTTGACGTGGTACACTAGACTGAGTACGGTGAAGATTAGTACAGATCGGGCTGTGTCCAGGGGCAGGGCGTATTCCAGGCTCTGCTCAGACATAGATATATACTCCTCCCAGATGAGGTAAATGTTGATGGGCAGTGAGGTGAACAGGAACACAAGACACACTGTGAACAGCATGAGCGTGATGGCGCGAGTGCTCTTCTTCTTTCGTTTCCTCTTGGGCACAGGCAGCCTCGTGCTGTTGGTGAGGCCCTCCTGCTCCATCAGCTCTGTGCTGTGGAACTCGTTCATCTGCAGCCGGCTGGACTGCATACTGCGTCTTTTCCGGGCCAGCTCAACCAGCTTGAACACCACAATTATGTTGCCGAGGATGATAAAAAGGCTGGGTAGGAGACAACTGAGGAGAAGGTCTCCCCACAGCCTGAGAGATCTGAGGAAGCTGGAGCCGCCTTGGTCCTTCAGGTCGCACTTACTGATTTCCATTACATCCATGGTGCCATTCATGTCAATGGTGTCGTTTACCATGGTCCTCGTCAGCTCAGTGTTTCCAAGATGCACGTAGGAGTTCGCACAAGTCAGGATGCATACGGTCACACACCAAACTGCCACCACTCTGCATCGGCAACACAGCTTGGCCGCCCTCAGTGGCAGAAGGACGGACACCACCCTCTCGGCAGTTACCAGTACCAATGTCCAGGCCGAGACGTGGACACAAAGGTAGGTGAGGAACACGTGGAGACGACAGGTCATGTCGTTGACGAGCCGCACGTCCCAATCAGCCACATGACTCAGCCATGGGTGAAGAAGTACCACACATAGACAAATGGTGTCTACAGCAGCAAGAGCAGTCAGCAGAAACGCCATGGACATCTTGCGAAAAGCCTTGGTCTGAAAAAAACACACGAAAAAATACAGTTCCCACTCTCAAACAATCTACGACCAAATAACATATTCAATACAATAATTTGTTTTTGTGCGATGTTAATTTTTAATGGATCAAAACTGTTTGCGTAATTTGAATTAAACATACATTACTGATAAGGGTAAAGACTGTTCCAAATTGACTCGAATCAATATAATCATGGACTTGTATTTAACCATCTTCATCTATCCAGTTGTCTGCCACCGGCAGAACCTGGATAACCCGTATATGTGCTATGTGTTTAGAATCCCCCTCCTCCCTCCTCCTCCCTGGCCAATTCACAGTTGATTCAGGCGGCCCAAACAATCTGACCTGAGTGTGACCTCCACGCTGCAGTCAGTAAACCGGTGACGTCATAATGAATATTCATGTTGCTCGCACCCCTCATTTTCGTACCCGCTTCACACACACCTGTTGTCAAGGTCAGACTGGTAGTCTGACGGGCAGACCTGATACGGCAAGGTGTATTTAACCAGCACATTTATTACGTATCCGTCCCTATCGATGGAGATCAACTGAACAAAATTATCACAGTACAGCTACTCAGGTGGCGGTTGTTTATATTAGAGGGCTATTGCGCTCAATTGGACAATTTTTGTGGGTTTTTTGTAGTTTATATGTTGATAAAACAAATGCAACTTGTTGCAAACGTTGGATTAAAAACAATTAATGTGTTTTTTTTTCAAAAATAGTCTTGTAGCGTATCAAAAAGGTTTCTGGTGACGTCACTGCGTTTCACAGATTATTATTTGAGCCGTGACACTTGTAGATTTGACCAAAATAAAGGACGACCCAGTTTAAAATAACTAGGCTGTGCTCCCTTGTTTCAACCCTTTCACCGCTAATCAGGACTATTCTGAATGAAATGTGCGTTGAAACATCAAGATTTAGATATTTTTGGTGTCAAATTATTCACATATGAATAATTTTCACCAACTTGTAGTTGTGTGTCGCAGCAGCCAGATACAGCTTCAAGTGGATGAAATTCTTGTTGTGTATAGTTCGGCCACTAGCTGGCAAATAATTATAGCAAGGGCCTAAAAAAATTCCGACTGACCCTATCAAAACATGTGCGACCCAAATTTATTTTATGGATTTCCATTTTTTTATGAAATCCATAAGTTAAGGGATGAGTTACTTGGCTGTAGTCAAAGTAACTAAAAAAACGTTACGAAAAGGAGAGGGGGTTAAAAAGCGTCCAAAAAACAAAAAATCGTTACAAACATATATTTTTTTTGGCCAAACTTACTTACCTGAAGGGTGATGATACAGCATATGTTGCCAATGGTTCCCGGAAAGATCAGGAACGGGGGTACGTACATCCACAGCACGTGGGACACGTGTATCAGGTTGAAAGCCTCCTGTAAACTCATCCTGTCCAGAGATTACTGATTCTGTAAAATACAAGTAGATTAGTTCACCCTTTAAGCCCTCACGATGCATTAAAGCATCATTTTACATCCCTGAAAACAGAATTAATTTTCCTACAATTAGGGATTTTTAATAAAAATTTTCATGAAACTGGTTGACCAACACATGGCAATTTTCTTTAATTTGTCATCCACTTCAACTCATCTTCATCCACTACAAGTCGAGAATTGCGGCAGCAATTCGCGGCTTGTAGGGGATGAAGATGACAATGGTAAATTCAGGCTTGAAAGGGTTAAATTGTTGTGCTGCAGAGACTGTCTATGTACTATATACTGGTAAAAAGAAGTAATATACTTGAAGAAACTGAATCATGCCTCTCATCAATTGGCTATTAAAGTGACTATAAATCTGTTTACTTTTGTCTCAACCTCACACCCCCGACAACCCTAATTTCCGAGAGATTCATAGACGCTCATGAACGTTCATCAAAGTTCATGAACATTCTCAAATAACGAATGAGACTTTCATAACAGTCATCTCGTTTAGGAGCTTGGGTTGTTCATGAATGCTCATGAACTTGAGCCAGATAGCCAATGAACATTCATGGACGTTCATGAAATGTGTTCATGAACTATTCATGAACAACACTTGAGACGCTCATGAAATTCATGAACTAATCAACCTGAATTTCCCAAACCTTGTTCATGCAATGAGGGTTGCTCATGAACGACCAGGAACTCAAGTTTTTCAGGTCTCCAACACTAACTAAGTGCGTGCTGTTCATGATGTTCATGTATTTTACCTAGTTATTCATGAAAATTTATTAACTTTTTTTTACCTTTTGACCTTTATATATATAATGGCTTGATTGAGGATAGTTTTTTTTCATAACTTTTGTCAGGTATTTTTACGTAAACAAAGCAAGCTTATTAAGTTTCAAAACATTAACATTTTGTTAATTAAGAAAGATATCTTTTCCGCTCACAGATTCACAGAAAACTAAAAAACTAATTATTTAAATTTGTGTATGTATTTTTGGTTGATAGTCTAACTCGAAAAGTCCTAATTGGTTTATAATTTAGTTAATTAGCCATTGATCCACCATTCATGAACTTTCATAAGCAAACCATGAACCGAATTAGGACTTGTCAAGTTCATAAAGATTTATCACAGTTTTTGAAAATGACGTTCACAACTAAATCATGAACAACATCAGTTCATCAATTGTTCATTAATATTCATGATTTGACATGAACTGTTTTTGATGAATAGTTCACGAGCACATTTCTATTCGGCTACTGGTAGTAGGCCTAAGCCTAATTTGGCTCTATAATGACACCAGGTGACCACCTATGTTTGACAGTGAATATGACGTCATGTAATCACGAAATCATGAGCTTTATATTCCTCCAGAGGAGGTTGGAAGCGAGGCCACGTGACCACTTTTTCAGGTCATATTATCGACGGGCGAGTTGCGGAATCATTCGCAAACAACGTCAGCAGACGAGAAACATCTCCTGTCATATTTTGTCTGAAACTTCACTATATTCATCAGTAGTTTGTTTTATATATAAAATAATTACGGACTAATCTCTAATACAACATCGGCGGCCGAAACCACACAATACAAGATTCCTGTTATCATTTAATGACAGTAGTTTTAATCGTTCTTCTTTTAATATCCCTCACTTGATTCCCTTATTATCATCAATCGATCCCCCAAATGTACCCCTTACTCTGGGCATGCGCAGTCGCGGAAAAATTCTCCTCACATAGATGTCGCTCATGTCGCACCGGGAAAGATTGATGCAAAATATATCGCCGTGAATTGTAGTTGTATTTTACCTAAATTCATGTCCAATATGTTACATATCAATTTATGAATCACATATATGTAAGTACATTTTTTTATAGGCAAGATTATGTTAGATTGGCCATAGATCATTAGATTGAGTCCAGAGTAGCAATGTTGGAAGGCCGGGGCAGCCCCATTCAGGGCTAGCTATCTCAATCAAGCAAACAAGCACAAAACATCGCTAAATATAGCCAACTTCAGTTTTTTTTTAAAAATATGTTTCCGAGAGGAAGTGTTTTTTTGGTGCCAAAATAACCATTAACATACCGTCTTTCACCTCAGAGCATTCCGAAAATACTCGAATGTACAGAACAATTACCAAGTGATTTGCTGCAGGTTGATTTCAAAGTATCTACTAGACTCAAATATCAAGCAGACTATATTGGAAAATACCTTTATTTACATGTCCAATGAATAAGAGGTTTAGCCACAATTCATGGAGAGAAGGGTTTTCTTGATATAATGATATAATTCTTGTCCATGTAAATTCATATCCTCGTGGTTCTCTAAATTTACCAGTGAATGTTTTGTCTCCGTTTGATTTCATGAAGTGTCTCCTTTTAAAGTGTTGACTTTACAAGTGTATGTTCTGTGCATGTTAATTGGTCCAAAAATTATTTCCAAATATAGTTTTAATACAATTTTTTTATATTTAAATTTCTACAAATGAAATCTTATTCTACATTTCCTGGCATATCTTCTGGTAGCTTTTACGTCATCCTTATAATAAAGCTCGGACACTATATGCTGTTCAGAAAAACGCCCGTTTGCCAATGTCTGCCCAACTGTGAATAGTCTGTCCAACAATTTGCAAGCATGATGCGATACCAGTAGTGGCTGTCATGGCTACATTTTTACCCATTATTGACAAATCAGATCGAATATTGTTAATCAGTGTCGTCTCTCCTGTGCCTGTTTCCTGTTTTGCATTCTTCACTAACTTCCATTTTTTATAACATTGTGTGCGCGTGCGTTGTAGACGAGTGTGAAGAAACCATGTGTGAGATAAATAATAAGAACATTTCATTAGTGTGCTTGTACACGTTAACATATGCTTAGTGCAATACACAGTAATAACTCCAAGGGACAATGGGAAATTGGATAACTCCATAGAAAATTGTGGTCCTAGCATCTCCAATATAGCCTACTTTAACATTTATGAATAAAGAGCTGCAAACAGAATTGTAAAAATATAACAGAATTATTAGAATTAAATGTACATGTACACTTATTATTATTCTTTGATAATTTACTATTATTAAAACAAACGTAAAGAGTTTTGTTCGCGACCAGCAATTACATGTGATCCTTGCATCACTTATCGTACTTGTACCTTTATCGTTTTGACCAGGTTGACGACAATTATTTGAAAGGTGACCACTACCTTGACCAAATTACCATACGAACTAGAAGCCAATTAGCGTTAAATAGTTTGGATGCCACTGCTAATTTTGTTTTTCTCCAAAACTGATATGATCGTTATAATGGATTAAAAGTACAAGGTTTTATGGTGATGATGGAGGGCTGTTTCACTTCAACAGGGGGTCTCGTGTCCCTGTGTTTTCATTGCCCTTGAGTGAATCTTCTTCGCCGTGAACGCACTTTTAGTTTAACACATTTTCGTTGTAATTAAAGCCCTTTCTGTCGCCCTTTGACGACCCTTCTTCGCTCTGAACACATCTCCATTCTTTGCCCTAGCCATTGCAATTTTACAAATCTGCGGCGCCTCTCCATTGCCCTTCAATGCTTCCGTCATCCTTTAGTGCCTCTCCGTTGCCACTTAAAGCCTTTCCGTCGCCCTTTAACAACTCTCCATCGTCATTTACGCCTCTCAGTTTGCCTTGACACCTTCTCCTCGCCCTTAAATGCATGCAATACATCACCCTTTAATTCATCCCATCTACTTCAATGCTTTGCTATCACCGTTTAACGCTTTATGGTCGCCTTTTAGCGCATTCTCATCGCATTTACCGCCTTCCCATTATCATTTAACGCCTCTCTATAGCCTTTTAATGCATCTCCATCTCCATCGACCTTTAACTCTTTTTCTTTGCCTTTGAGTGACTTTCCATCGACCTTTGACCTTTCCCCGTCGCCATTTAACGCTTCTTCATCACTTTTTAGCAATCTCGACGCTCTTAACGCCTCCAACTCGCCCTTAAACGCATATTCATCTCCTTTTAACGCCTCTGCATTGCCCGTTAACATACTTCTACTGTTATTTAGCGTCTCTTCCTCACCTTCTAGCGCTATTCCATAGCCCTTTAATGTCTCCCCGCCACCTTTTCGAATCTCGTCGCACACTAACGCCTCTTCTTCGCCTCCTCGCAAATCCTATAACGCCTCCGCATTGACCTTCAGTGCATCTTCATTGCCCTTTAACGCCTCCTCATTGACCTTTAACGCCTCCTCATTGCTATTGAATCCCTTCCCGTTGCCCTCTATGGCCACTGGGTCACCTTTTAGAGTCTCGTCGCCACCCTTTAACGCCTCCGCATTGACCTTCAGTGCATCTTCATTGCCCTTTAACGCCTCCTCATTGACCTTTAACGCCTCCTCATTGCTATTGAATCCCTTCCCGTTGCCCTCTATGGCCACTGGGTCGCCTTTTAGAGTCTCGTCGCCACCCTTTAACGCCTCCCTGTCGCCTTTTAACGCATCTCAATTGAGCTGTATCGCTTTCCTGTCGGTCTTTAATGCCTCTCCACCACCTTCTAATGACATCTTGTCGCCTGATCATTTCACCTTGATGATGTTTAATCATTAAAACCCGACTAGAATTAAATTATCCAGTCAAAATCACAGCAAAATAATGTATTATACGTGCTCCAATTTGTAGCATTATGGTAAATCATATTTGACCTTGCAATTGACCTTTTGACCTGGAGGATCATCTACAATCACCAAACTAAGACCAGAAAACGATGTCTCAGACAGAATGACACGAAAAAAAGGTATTACACTTGTTTCTAGCTTTATTGGTTAGAAATCATATTTTCGCTTACCTGACCACGAAATTGACGTAATGACCTTGGAAAATACCTTTTGTCATCAAAATAGTAACAGAAATGGATTATTAAGTTAAAATGACACCAAAACGGCATACTATCCTTCTTCTGCTATTTGTGTTTGTTAAAAATTATAATTTCACATTTTTAACCTTGGGTTTGACTTTTATATGACCTCGAGTTGAAATTGACCTTGCACATAACCTTGAATCACCAATATAATACCTTAAATGGATTTTCCAGTCAAAATCCCATGAAAAAGAGGTATCACACATTTCCCCAGCCTTATTTGGTAAAACTTATAGTTTTTCTTACTAGACCTTGAAATTGACCTTTTGACCTTGAAGATGACCCTAAATAATCCAAATAGTTTCAGTCAAAAACACAAAATGATGTATTACACTTGTCCCTAGCTTCATTTCTTGAAACATCATATTTGACCGTAAGATTGATATTTGACCTTGAATCTACAAAAATGCTCAAAATTGTCAAGCTGGCACTCATCGGATTGGAATTCGGCACAAAAAAAATCTATAAGAAACATAAAAAAACCATTGTATATGTGACAAAATAAGGTTAGGTCATCTCTAGCTCGGACTAGACTGCCAGTCCAAATAGTCTTGCAGATTATTGAAACCATTGTGTAAATAGGGGTAAAAATACCAAATTTGGCACACTGGTCCATTGTAACTCACTGAAAAATATTAGCTATGAAGCCAAGGCGAAAATTTATTATGTCGGCACCACTAGGCCATTCTTCAAAATGGCCGCCATTAAACTTTATATTATGGTATTAAATACAGCAAAAAAAGCATAAATATCGTTTAAGAGGAAATTCTAGTATATTTTATGTATAAAAACTATATTTTGTGCATTAAACCTATGCAATTGCGCAAACAATTTGGATATTACACCCGAAGATATAATGTCATGATTTTGGGAGCTAGATAAAACACTTTCATCGCCTGTAATTTATACAATATGCTTGAAAAAGGTGTGTCAAGCATCTTCCATATTAAAATGACGTGTCCTGTTTTAAAATGGCTACATTTGACTGATTTTTTGTGTAGTCACCTATTATCGTTCATACAGGCCCATGCACGGGACAGATTTATTTATTGTAAGTGGTCCTGATCTAGAATATACAAAAAAATACTTTTAAAATTTCATGGTGAATAATGCTGTGTTTGAGTATAGAGAGGGACATGGCGCAATGGTTAGAGGGTAGCGCTCTGCCGATGTCGCTGCCTGCCGTGCGGTTTCGAATCTCGCTTGGTGCAGGATTTTCAGAGAAATATCATGTTTCTCCCCTCTCAATCTTGTGAAATTGTTAAGATGGTGTGTCCATGGGCAAGACACTTCACCCTCAAATGTTTCACTTGATTCAGGTGAAAATGAGTACCTTGTAGGACAGAGATGGCAATGTGTACGATAAGTTCAATGCGCCGAAACAGCTGCAGGACTGTATGCTTCCCGGGGAGTGGAAATGGCACATGAATGAACAGGTCCAGTGACCAGGGGGTGAAATGAAAAGTCCGATGATAGGTCTTCAGACTTGATAACAGACTATAAAAAACTGCACCTTTGAGTAAATGTATTTAAAAAAAAACAGAAAATAAAGACAACGTTTAAAATGAATCAAAAAATTAATGGTAGTCAGCTAGACTACCAGATAAAACTAATTCATGAATGGAATGTATTTAAATTCTTATTCATTTTTATCTATTTTTTAGGTGTAGAAAGTGTAAATTTTATGTTCTTCACAACCCATCTAGCCCGACATTGTGATAGGCCCCACTATAGCTTCGGGTGTACTATTGAATCCAAACATTTTACGCGAGAATATAGCTTTAATATGAATTATGCATCATTTTACATGAAAACCTGAAAAAGACAGACTTAATTTTCCTACAACCAGGGGTTTTAGAACGAAAATTTCCGTGAAACTGGTATACCAATAAATGGCAATTTTCTATAATTTTTTACCCACATCACATTTTCATTCACTGCAAGTCGAGAATTGCGGAAGCAATTCGCGGCTTGTAGTGAAGGAAGATGACAATGGTAAATTCAGGCCTGAGAGGGTTAATAACTATAATATACATTATGGTTGACTCGACATGTCGTGTGTATGTACAGCTAATGCAAACTAATTTGGTCCAATCATTACATGCCAGTGGTCTTTAAAAAATATATGATAAGGATTTTGTGTCAACGAATTGTGACAACTTAATCGATCTAAACAATTTACATTTTAGGATGGACCTATGTATAATATCCCCTTGCAACTTTTTGACACCGTGAATATGTACAATACTACTAGCCTGTATCATCGATGCCATTTAAAATATTGTTAGAAAATTGCTATAGTGTAGAGATCTCATATGTGTAGCATGTGTATGCAACAAATGTAAATATCAAGTCTATTTTCCCTTTGTTTGCATATATACGGCTTAAAATTATATATTAGTTTATGTCATTGCTATAAAGTGCTTGGTAATTGAGTAATCTAATGTATGTGCATTGCTATGCAACAATCAGTGTACAGTGACATCCAACATTATTTGCATAACAAGAACAAAAAGAAGGATTTATGGGAGTTTTAAAAGCATATCCTCTGCTTCATCAGACTGAAAATTTGATATTGTTGTTCCAAACAATCAAATTCATCACAAATAATATGGATTGATTACATTGAGCACAATCACAACATTTTGTGTGGCTTTACACTTGAGTGGTTTCATATTGGGAATTTGACAGTCAGAGTTATTAGATGAACATTCATTTTTTTCTCTGGAAAAATATTCATGCGCGCGGCCTAACGTTGAATGATTCACTATGCCACAGTTATAGCGACTATCGCTCATACATTTTAAATTATCAATGTGTCGAGATCCTTTATCTTATCAAGGAGGGAATAATTGACCAAACAAAAAAAAACGAAGATGTTACAAGTGATTTTATTATTCACATTATTATGACACAGCTTGACGCAAAAAAAATATAGATAGCTTGGAACTGTACCAGGCTAAAATGAGTCGACTAGGCTTGTCACGTAAAGTGTAGAAAATGTTATTTCTCTAGTTAGACACACCACTGGTATTAATAAACATGGCTTTGTAAATCTATTTCACCAGAACTCACATGTGAAATGATCAAATACAAAATGGAAGTTTTAATAACTAGTGAAGAAATATTGTTTAAAATAAAACGAAGTTTTTACAACATAGGGCTTACTAAGACCCGCACCATTATTGACATTGCAGCTATTAAAAAATCTTTTATATTCGTCACCAGAATTAAAAAAAATTAGTTTGTTTTATTCTGACAGCGTTTGAAAAACAAGCTGGCTAATCTTTTGCGTAATTGTTGCGCATTTTATAGATTAAAAGTGTTAATAATTAGGCGGTCACATGGCGTCCATTTTGAAAAAAAAAACATATTAGCTATTAGATTTTCAAAAAAATGGGATGGTTTTATTCTGACAGCTTTTGTAAAACAAGAGAGAACTGGAGAACATTTCGTGTTCTTGTAGGGAATTTTATAGAATCAAAGTGTAAATAATTTACCAGTCAAATGGCGGCCATTTTAAAATCTCTTATATTTGTTATTAGAATTTAAAAAAACATGGGATTGTGTTATTCTGACAGATTTTGTAAAACAAATCTGGAGAACATTTTGTGTAATTGTTGCGCATTTTATAGATTCAAAGTGTAAATAATTTGCCAGTCGCATTTTTGGTCATGCATATAAAAATAATTATATTTTGGCTTTGTTCCATAGCTGAAATTACTCAGTAGATACTGATGTATGACTGTACAAAATTTCATGCATTCACCCGAAAATGCACGATACCCTTTAATTACTCATCTAATCTGCAGGACTAAAAGCCCATCTGCTAAAAGTGCCAGGGTATAAACACTCCAGTTGTGGTTTAACCCGCTCGCAGGGTAAGCCTCTTAGCTCGGGTCAAGGAAAATAGAAAAGATCCTTTTATATTCCTTGCTCGGGTCTTGCCCCGCATGTTAACCCGGGGCAATACTGAGCCACAAGCTATTGCCACGGATAACTTTAACCCGTGGCAAATTTCACACAATGAATGAATGAATGAATGAATGAATGAATGAATGAATGAATGAATGAATGAATGAACAAATGAATGAATGAATGAATGAATGAATGAATGAATGAATGAATGAATGAATGAATGAATAAATGAATGAATGAATGAATGAATGAATGAATGAATGAATGAATGAATGAATGAATGAATGAATGAATGAATAATAGAACGAATGAATGAATGAATGAATGAATGAATGAATGAATGAATGAATGAATGAATGAATGAATGAATGAGCGAACGAACGAACGAACGAACGAACGAACGAACGAACGAACGAACGAACGAACGAACGAACGAACGAACGAACGAACGAACGAACGAACGAACGAACGAACGAATGAATGAATGAATAATTGAATAAATAAATGCATAAATAATTGCATGAATGAATGAATGAGTGAGTGAATGAATGAATGAATGAATGAATGAATGAATGAATGAATGAATGAATGAATGAATGAATGAATGAATGAATGAATGAATGAATGGATAAATAGTTTACCTGAATAATAAAGTATGCTTGAAATAAAACAAAATAATCGGTGCTGTTCTTTTAGGTTGGTTTTAGATCGCCTGGACTATAATATTAACATTATAAAATATATATATAAATTATAAAATATACCGATCACACTTGCAATATGCACGACACGATAGACGCACAACAATTTACGGCTCCTATCATGGACAAGTATATCTTTTATTCAGAGGCTTGAAAAATGTCTCCATTAATGAATATTTTAAATAGAGCAAAACAGTCATGCAGCTTTAACCCGGGGTAATGACCACATCTGGAGTCAAATCCGTCGCTGAAAACCCGTGGCATTGCCCTTCATATTGCCCCAGGTCAAGCAATTCCGGGTCATCATTTTGTTGGTGTGTTCAACCCAGATACAATGCCACGAGTGATATCTATTTTTAGCCCGGGTTGTCACACGGGGTAACCCGGTGTAATCTGCGTGGTACACCCCAGGGCGATGGGGTGTTCAACTTTGGAATAGCAGTACTGTATTAGCTGATTTTGCACTTTACACGTGCCATTTTAACTCCCATAAAACCCTGCGGTCATCAGCACTTGGAACCTCTAGCACACATTAGGGCCTGCCATCTCTGTTCTACCAGATATTCATTTAGGCTTGTGTGACTGTATGTGGGCACACAACATCGAAACGGCATCCCAACGTTGTGAGCTGGAAACATGCTATTTATTTGAAAACCTGCACCAAGCTGGAATTGAACCCGAAAGACAGGTAGCGGATATTGCGAAGCGCCAAGTTCTAATCATTGTGCCAATGTCCCTGGAATTGAAGTACCGTATCTCCTCGCATAAACGTGCATGCATTTATATCTGAAGATGCACTTAGTTTTAGAAAAACAGTGCAAGCACTTCTATTTGAACACAACAAATATTTTACGAAAAAGGCATGCATTTATATTCGAACATGAAATGACCTTGATAAAACATATTCCGACGTAAAAAAAATCTAATTTGTAAAGTTATTTGTTTTGATAAGGCAATTATTATGATAATGGGGCTTAAGAGAATAATACATTTAAAGGCACCATATCAGGTGACATAATTCCTAATTAAAGAGGTGCACTTAGGTTTCGAAAACAAGTACACGCACTTTTATTCGGGAATAAAACAATTCTAAAACATTCCTAAAACATACGATTTTAACTTACAAGTGCATGCACGTTTATGCGTGGAGATACAGTAGTTGATTTTTAATAGCAAGCCAATGGATAGTACAATATTTTTTTGATTTTAGCAGCATTTATTAGTAAATTGATTCGCCGATTAGTAATTGATCCGTTAGATGGTAAGAATAACATCACAACAACACTTATTAGTGAACTGGTCAGCTGATCAGATGGGTGGTTACGAGTTTGTAAGAAAATAACAAAGCATTTGTTAGAGAATCTAGGTGGTTACAGGTTGTAAGAATAGATTACACAATTTATTATCCGCTAGGTGGTTACGAATTGTAAACATATGTTACATCATTTTAACGGGTAATTTAACCATTTTCACCTATTTGTAGTTGTGCCGCCCTACCGCGACCCACAATTTCAAAAGGGTGAAATTACTCATAATTATTTGCATAATTTTAGACCAAATATTAGCATTTGCTTAGCGTTTGAAAATCATTCTTCCACCTGACCTGTTCTAACACACTTTTAATTATTGATAACTATAATTTGTTAGCGCTTATAATTATTGTAAAACATTCTTCTAACAAACCTGTTTAAGATCGTTCATTCAAATCATAATTCCAAGCACCGTAGTCCAGTAGCTGATAGTGTCTAATACAGACCACCGAAGATCATAAACATAGTACATGGTAAACATGTAAAGCATAGACTTGATAATGAATTAAAAAATAATTTTGTTGTGAAATTAGAAAACCTAATCAGCTAATGGGCTGCACCAGGAATAATGCTACCGTACACTATAATTAGTAAAATTAGTCGACAGATTTCCAGACTATTTTGGCTAAAGTAATCAAGAACTGATACCAGATGATAATTATACCCTCCCCTGAACTGATAAAGTATCTAATCTGACACATCACAAGCATATACGATAAGGTAGCTTTAGAATGGAGACTGATTGACTCTTGAAGCCCTGATATACTTTTATATAAACGCAAAATGTTATTTTTTTTCAATCAAAAATCATTATAAATGTCTTGGATACGTCTTTCTGTTTCATTTAAATAACTAGTTATGAGTCTACAGGCTCAATATTGAAAAAAAAGGTAGCAGAAATCAAGAAAACCTAATCAGGTAATGGTCAAATCCTTCATCACTCACACGGCTTATCGTATTTATGAGTCAAAGTGGGCAGCGCTAATTAATTATTCCCGCGCTGTGCGAAGTGGCAATGAACATGATTAACAGTTTATTGAAAAAATGGTGCACCGTAGTATCTTATCACTTTTATGGGGGGCCTCCGTAGCCGAGTGGTAGCGTGCTCGGCGTCAGACCGCCAGAGCTCGAATTTCGAATCCTGTGTCTCATTCATCTCACCATTCTCAGGAGGTTCTACTTGCCCAGTTTAGCCAATATGTGTACAAAGGTGGCCTTAAACACTATTCATTCATTCATTTAACCATGCTTTCATTCATTCATTCATTCATTCATTCACTCATTCATTCATTCATTCATTCATTCATTCATTCATTCATTCATTACAAGCAGATCGAATAATTCACATCATCAGAATTGCCAAGATGGAAGTAAAATCATTCTCATAGAAAAATAACTATTAAATTTGCAGAAATATCCGCGATCGAATTGATTAAGTAGCATTCAGTATGGGCGATAAAACATAAATACATAGCTCCTGTTGCCATCGAAACCTGCTGACGGACGGTCAACTACAGTCGAGCAGCCACACAGTCGTATTGTATATAACATGTGGTAATTAGATATATGTACTATCACTAACCTGGTCAATAAATCTCGTATATTCGTCTGTTGTCTTTTTCAACTGAAATCTAATGCTGAGCATTTTTAGTTAATACATGCAATACTTTGAATCTAGAAAGCAGCACTAAGCTGCTGTTCTTTAAGATATACAACACCCAGTTTCCGTGACGGATCCTGTTAATGGAGTGGCACGCGCCACATCCCTATCATCAGCGTCTCAGTGGAGAGTCCCTTTCCCCAAGCAGGAAAAATCAAGCAGGTGCTAGTTTAATGCTGGCTCACCATCGGCGATGCAGGCCAGCACACTGTATTTGTTTACGAGCTCTCCACACCAGTCATTTTGCTTCTCATTTCCCCAGAAAACGTCAGGCTTTGACAAAATTCTGGCTTACCTCTGGCCTGGCGTCGCAGCGTTGGCGATGCATTTATTCAACACCTGATCAATGATAAATGTCAGAGAAAGAAAGTGTGGGATGAACGCCCACGGCTAGCGTGCTGAGACAAACAGCAGTAACGGCTCCCTGTTCAAGTGTTCAGTTACTGTCGTCTTCCTTGGCCTCACCACGCTATCAGACAGTAGAATGTATTCTGTGAAACTCAGTGACGGCACTGGAAATGACTGGAAATGGTTTTAAAGGTGATTTATCACCCCTTATATAGCATGAATAATTTTGTGACAAATAAATCAAAGTTGCCACAAGATGGGGCACAAGTGTTTCCTTATATGGGGTGAGTGGCTATCATGTGACCCTCTGAGAAGGTCACATGAATGCCAATCACCCCCATATAAGGACATAATTATTCATACCATATAAGGGGTGATAGATCACCTTTAAATGGCAACTCTGTGAAAACAAAGTTATATAGCACCACCTGCCCCATACGTCAATGTATCAGGCTTTCACCTGCTGGGTGAAAATATTGGGGGTCAAGGCTATTAAGTTTCACAAAATAATATACATTATTATCCACTATACATATATCCTATACATTGTCATTTGAAGATGCTCATTAATATTTAATTATAGTTACATAAGTTTACTAGTCGTACGAAACATGTTTTATTCAACAGTCGTTCGAATAAAATTTCCGACGGAGCTCGAAGTAACCTAACATCATTAAAAACGGGCATTTAAACCAGAAATAAAACTCATAATCCGATGGGTCAATGATAAATGTAAGCAGTGAGTGAATATTGCTTTACGTCACTTTCTGCACAATCATGGTAATATCGCGATAGAAGGAAGCCCAAAGTCGGGTCTATGCCCTACTCTTATCGAATGACTTCGAGGGTTCTTTATAGTGCACAAAAATGAAATGAAATGAATTGGGCTTTAGGCCACCTTTGTGCACATATAGGCTAAACTGGGCCAGGAGTACCTCCTGAGGATGGTGAGATGATTGAGATGACACTGTCCTCCAGACACAGGATTCGAAATTCGAGCCCTGGCGGTCTGAGGCCGAGCACGCTACCTCTCGGTCACGGAGGCTCCCCACAATACTGACTTTCACACGTGGATGGGGAAGAAACATTTTTGTTTTTTTCAAACCGCCGAGACCGGGAACCGAACCCCGAACTCTGGCGTGAAAGGCAGCGGTGCTAACCACTACCCTAGGGCCCCCGCCCCCAAAAAAAAAAAAAAAAAATCTCCGACGGAGCTCGAAGTAAATCCTCTAAATTCATTAAAAAAGGGCATTTAAACCAGAAATAAAACTCGTAATCCAATGGGTCAATGATAAATGTAAGCAGTGAGTGAATATTGCTTCACGTCACTTTCTGCACAATCATGGTAATATCGCGATAGAAGGAAGCCCGAATTTGGGTCTATGCCCTACTCTTATCGAATGACTTCAAGGGTTCTTTATGGTGCACAGAACCACAAACAGCACTGTAGACCCCGGGCCTTTGATCAGATTGGAGCACTGTATTATCATTATCATGCAATATATACACATTATCATTTGAAGGTGCTCATAATTATTTAGGTATGCTTACATTAGTCTACTAGTCGTATCAAGGAGGTTATATAATACATTTCACATTCAACAGCCGCTTGAATGAAATCTTAAATAGAAATCGGATTAAATCAGTGAACTTCATTAAACACGGACATTTAAACAATAAATGAGATTCGTCACCCACACATAAGGCTCCCACACACCACAAGGACTGTGCCCGACTGCTGAAGACGCGACGGTAGGCCTTAGGCCTTAAACATTCGGTGCGACTACGATTTCGTCTATTTCCGTCCCGTCGGATGCTATCGTTAAGACTGAACATGTAGAGTCTTAGTCGTGGTCTTTCTTAGCCTTCGTAGATGGTCGCTGTGGCGTGGTATATCCTGTGACGAAATGGCAATATCTCAATATTGCTTGCGGAATACCCACATGGTCACCACTAGGATCGCTGCTATAGCTTACGACGCCAAATCGGTAACAGTCTTTCTGGTGTGGCATGACTGCCGTCGTAGACCCATCTTGTCTGCGATTTATAAAATCTGATACTGTACGACAGTCGCGTTTTAAGCTACGCAATGGAGATCTTTTATCATGTTCACTACACCGCCGTCCAAATGTAAACAGTAGAAAAAAGTAGAAAAGTGTATTATTTGAATAGTGTCCTTACTATCAGGCTAATTTGGTGAGTAGCATACAAATGGGATACGGTCGTATCCATTGATGCTTTCTTACATAACTCTGTCCTCTGATGTGGGGGCAGCATGCATCAATTCCTGGATATTTGATATGGATACGGAGCTATCATCAGGTGGTATCCTGTTCTGCACCATATAGACCTGCTCATATATCAATAAAATCATCTGGGATCGAGAGCGTGTCTTGTAACAAACCTGGAGCCACCATAGTTAGTCCGAAAGCTTGACCTGAACAGCATGGTTCAGCGTCAGGGATGAATAGCATAGGAAAAGCTGTGGTTTTCTATGCTGGTGGTCAGTGTACGCTGAGACCAAAATATTTCATGAAAAATATGAGGGGTAGCCCTTTTTAGATGATAAATTCACCTCAAAAGACAATGGTTTAATTGACAACGTTAAGGCATTATTCTAAGGAGATGTAAATCTTACATTACAGAATGATATAAATAATTGATCAAAAAATGACGCAGTAATTCATTACGCAACCGTATCTCATTTACTTTTTCTTCTTATGTTTATTATGATTATGTTTCAGTCATTCAGGTAAATAAAGTAAATACATAAGTTATGTCAGAAGACAACTGAATTATTCATTTATATTATTTAATTTAAATGTGTGTAAACAGATGTGAATCTGTCTCAAGTTTCTTAATTATTTATTTTGTGTTTACATTTTTAGCATAATTATATAAACAAGATAAAGTGAAAAAGAAATAAGTGAAAGTTACACATTCCTCATTCGAAACGTCCCAAAAAGGAATAGTTAACCATCACGTTTCCTTTTGGAATAAGGGGACCGAGAATAAGGAATGACGTTATGATAGTGCAACCATGGTATCAACAAAAAATAGTCTTAAGTATGACATAAAAATACAGCATTTCACAAATATATTACCTACATTTATTGTCGAGTTTAAAGATTGATCAAAAAGACAGATAACAAAATAAGATGTGTAATTATTCTTGAAACACAGTTGGCTGAAGTGTCCACGTTGTATAGCATCATAGCATTAATTTAAAAACATTGTAGGCCTCTTCTTACGTTGTACAATCATATCTACACCATAACATGTCAATTCACACTATAACACACACCGGCATTAGCTACCAGCTCCCTGGACATGCCAGATACTCCTGATATATGTAGTAATTGTTACCCAATAGTGTGTTGGAATCCTTCAGGTATCCCCTAATAGATTCCTTGGCATAACTACACATCTGAAAACAGACAAACATATCATTATTACAATATACACTCTGAAAATAGTATGGCATATATCCCATTTTGTAGGTTTCAGTCATGAGTGACTGTTACCTCACCAGCAAACACTAGACGTTGATCCGATGTTGGTTTAATGTTGGTACCAGGTTCCAGATGGCGGGCGACCCTTAAATCAACATCGGGTTAACCCCCCGGCGCAACACATACGATCTATCTCTCGCTGGCAACATATCAGTCTGATTGCGAGCGAGTGAGGCAATTGATTTATATAATTGAAAAACTCGCAGCTATCTAGACGGGACACCTGTCTGACACTGGACGACACATCGTGCATCAGGACCTACATTGTTTTAGTTAAAAATCAGACCAACTCAGGCGCCCAGTCCAATTTTTGGTCTCTGAACTAACCAAGGCTTTCAATGCAGCATGTTATCCCCTGTTAATCTGTCAAAGGCTAATCGCGCGGACATCCCTATTAAAAGTTATTTTTTTGTAGCGCTGACTGGCAGTTCAGGCAATGATACCAGTGATCATGTACAATAAGATGGTCGACTTGCGTATTTCACAATACAAATGCGTGTAATACTTCATGCAATGGTGTCCCCTTTTAACAGGAGTTGGAACTTCGCTTTGGCAAGTGTATCATCATATAAAACAAGTGATAATTTTACCACTTTATTCTCCAAATAAAAAATAATGTTTTTTCTAAGTTTGACAGTGATTACAATATTACTGCAATATTTATTTTTTGAAAAAAAATAACTGCTAATATAGCAGACAAGTCATCTTATATTATGATCAAATTTTAGAAATTAAATTGTCGTCATTTAAATAACAAAAGAGCTGTGTACAGAAAGTACACAAATATGTGGGCACAGAACGGGAGCGGAGTGACGATATATCGTCAAGCATAATGAACACAAAGGAGATCGGGGCAAAACATTGGTAACAACCAAAACTTGACAGACGTGTCTTTTAAATATAACATTTTTATTTTAAAACAATCTATTTAGAACAAATGAGCATTATTTTAAAATTATAATATGCAAGCCTGCTCTCTCGGACCACTGCCATCAATGTCACTGATGACTGGAGCGTTAGCATTAGATTCTATACTGATATCTTGAAAACAAGACACCTTCACCTTTATGACACAATTTATTTATTGTTGAATTTTAAAAAATTCCTATTTCTCCTTCCATCACTGGTAATAATGTGTTCATTGTTTTCCTGCAGTACATGGTATAGCCGAATGGGGACATGTATATGTTATATAAAAGTGAAACATTTACAGCTTGCATGTGATTTAGTGTCTTTGATGAACGTAAGAATTTGATCTCTTTTATTACTCCTATGTAGAATCTGTTCAGGTATATTACCGAAAATTCGTTCATTTGAACTAATTAATTGTAGTAAGTTTTGTCATGGAACAAAAGTCCCACGCCATAATTATTCAAATATTGCTTCTTAAACAGGAATGCATGCAATTTAATTTTGGCATCAAAATTATTTTACATTGATCACATGCAGATCGTGACACTTTGCAACAAATATATCCAGTGATATATACAAGACTATTCTCCTCCTCAATGGCAATACCCATTTGTGGCGTCAATAACGTCAGCATTGAATAAGCTAATTCTGAGACAGAATCACTCAGATCAGGTGAATCAGCAATAACACTAACCATGGTAACATGCTTTATATCAGCAAAATATTTATGTTCGGGTATATTCCGAATGATAAACATGACAAATGATCCGTTTAATTAGACTATGAAGTATAGTAATTATGTTTTCCTTTGTCCCTATCTTGTTTTTCTTTGCCCGTATCCACCCTTGCACACATCGCCACCTGCCATTAATTACGCGAAGATGAACCAATGATGGGGTAATGCTGGGCCAGCATTACAAACGTTGCACCGGTGCCACACTATTATTGGGTCGACGTCTCGTGTTAGCTGGGCGTCACCTGTTGTTTGTACACAGTGAATATGCATACTTGCTTATATAGGCGCTTCAACCCCTGAAGTACCAAGGGGAAGAAGACAATTAAAAAGTATTGATAACTAACCACCAAATTATGGGATAAAAAATACAAGTAAACCTCAATGCCTTTTTTTTATTTTTATGATTTGAAGTATGTATTGTTTTTAATAGGATCAATGTCATAATTACTCGTCAAAATATGCTAAAATCATACTTGATTGCTGGTGAAAGCCCTAGTCCCAACCCCCAATTCCGGGGAACAGCACTGAGAGCGATTTCATGTTTTGGGGGGAGTCGACCATCTTATTGTACATGATAATTGATGGTACCAGTCACATATGTCGATCAATGACCAAAGAAATTGTCAGAAGTGCTGCGAAGGGATTTTACCTCTCTTATCAAAACATGCTAAACCTTGGCATTCTCTCATGAGATTTCCCAACAGTTGGATAGGCCTCACTCTAATGAGCGTCCGTACGAATGTACGCTGGTGCTCCGTACTGCGATACAGCCACCGATTGGCAACTTTTCGTCCGGCCAGACCCTTCTATACAGAATATTTTTTTACAAAGTGTGACAAAGACAATATGCCCTGCAAATATCCCCAAACGTATTCCACCACACCCTGGACCGGACAACCATTCTTTTGCATACACACCTATGCCCCAATCGAGGGGGAGTCTTTGCCAGTAGCCTGGGGTCTTGAACAAACCAAATAATTAACACAAGGCTGTGACAATCTGCTATTGATTACAAATCATAATTTAAGCCTTTGGGCAAAATCTTGGTGATCGAAAACTAGACTTAATAAACAATACACCTTATTTCGTCTGAAACAGAGGACACTCCTTGGCATTTTGAAACACAGCATTTACCAGGTGTCACAAACCTCGCAGCTGATGCGACATCGAGCCATTCTTATCCCAACCCTAAACTTGTAGGGGGCGCAACGAAAGCAGCTTTCGCAGACTTTGCTACACAGTATGATGCAACTCAGTTTATAATCTTGTTGTCATGAGAGAAAATAGTATTGGAGACCAAGTACGACATCACATTACAGACCCTTCTTCACTTCTGCAAGAATCGTTTTCCAAACGACCGATCTGCAATTAAGAATGCTGACTTGACACCTTTTTGGTGAATGTGTGAATCAT
The DNA here is from genome assembly GCA_964017125.1 of Flabesymbios commensalis. Taxonomy (NCBI): domain Eukaryota; kingdom Metazoa; phylum Annelida; class Polychaeta; order Terebellida; family Flabelligeridae; genus Flabesymbios; species Flabesymbios commensalis. Next base: position 23,722 of record CAXHKU010000089.1, read on the forward strand.
TGTATATGCTTGACTTTGCTCTCATTTTTAATGATCGTGTGGTCATCCCCTCACGACTCTGCCATCATATCCTGGATCATCTGTATGCATCCCACCAAGACGTGTACCTCATAGAGCAATGTGCTCGGCTTACCATGACTGGAGACATTCATGAAACTAGATACAAATGCACTGTATGCAGCAGAAATGCACCATCTCAGGCCGCACCATCTCCAATAATATAACCACCTCCATCTACTCCCATTGAGTCAATTTTGCTGACTTCTTGCAGCACAGAGATCAATCGTGACCGGGCACTCGAAAAGGGCCGTAAGCTTCGCATTTTCAAAATTTAATTTTGTAGTTGATTCGATTGCCGTGTTCTTCCTGTTTCATTAACTGAAATATTTTTTTTTAAATCTGTAATACTTTTTGTTTTATACGATTTTTAATATTTTAAATTTGTTATAGTTATGTAATCATGAAAATTAAATTATAAATGACGTCATAAATAATTGTAATAAGGCCACGGGGAGGTACCTTCTCGCATGGCGGGTCACAATTGTCTGGATGTACTCATATTAATATTCACAGCTAAATCTGGCACTAAAAGTCATCTCCACAGACAGCGGCTCTGAATTTTCCTCAAATACCACCCAGGCCATTCTAAGCATTGGGGTGTGGAACACAGACTGTCGTCCACATACTTCCCTTAACCCTTACAGCGATGAAATATTTTTGTCTAAACCGTGCAGACCAAAGGTTTTTATCAATTTGAAATCATCATAAATAGCTTAGTTATTTCTTTCCGCTTCATTTGAATACCTATGTTATGGGTCTACGGCCATCATACATAACGGATATTCCATACAAGCCTAATCACAACATAACACCCCCAGACGTAGAACACACTTATCCCAGCACAATGTAGGAGCATGTAGGACACCCCTCAACCACCCAACGTACACGGTACAACCATCCACAACCACACCCCTCCGCATGTTATCAATCCCTCTACTGAGGTGTGCTTGTATTCCACCTCACGTGACGTGGGATCTGACCAAAAACAGCTCACCAGTCGTCCTGGACGGGCTAATCGCCCACCCAAGACGTACTTACCAGGTACTTTTTTCTATTAATTGAAACCTATTAATTGACTTTAAAAGGTTATATAAATATTTGCATTCGAGTCACCAAATAAATAGACACCAAGTTAATATGAATCAATTAATTACGTGTATGATATTAGAATCTTGCTGATGACAAAAAGGGCAAGCAAGTTGAGCCATATATCAACATAAATGCCCTGGTTTATATTTTGAGCAGACAACACTGGTTACATTGGTGACTATATAAGCACAAAACACACGATATTTATACCATCCTGATTATTGAACTAATAGAAAAAATATATTTTTATGATGATTTATTGTTACCTCATAACACTTGTTGACAACAGATGAGCAGAACTCAATCACTGGTTCGGGCAAATTTTCCTTTAAATATTCACGGATGGCTATCATTGCTTGGGTGAAACTATATAGTTCCACAACAACTTTGACTCCCTGATACAATGATCTCAGAAGAGATTGTGCAAACTGAAGAGCTCTTGAGCTCGCCACTAATGCCATTGTCAGATCTGCAATTTTATGACAACCATTGAAAATTATAAAGACAAGTATTAATGTAGTAAAATGGACTAATTTATGCGAACTATGTTTTACCCCAGAACTTATAAAATGTATTAACGTAGCATGTCAACCATGTTTTACCCTATACATTTTTCATAAATAGTCCAGGAATTTTAGGTTTTGAAATGGAAAAAATTATATAAAGCTGAAAATTTCAGGAGGTGTTCAGTATGTCCTCCTTTATTACCTGTAAAAAGTCCCAAAGTTTCCCCTGAGCGGAACATCCTTTTTTTGACAAAATTCAAAATGGCCGCTAAGAGCCATGTTGAAGTTGTGATTCATAAACTATTTGACGTTGAGCCGTCTTGGTGTGGTAAGCTGTTGTGACATGGCACAACGCACGCTGTTGTCATCGTAATAATTTCATGCACCTTAATTTATAATTAATATTATCATATGAAAGGCTGGATCAACACCGAGGACAATTTACTGGACTAAATCACATAGCATAACCACCCTTGATTCTAGAGATACTTTTTACTGCCACTATGTTTCCAAATAAAAAAATATGTAGACATAAAATAACATAATGTCTGAAATTGTTCTTCTACCTCAATGGCGGCAATTTTGAACTGTGGAATAACATAAGCTTTACAATGGTAAAATGGGACCAACATTAAGTTTCTCGTGAAAAATTTTGCAGTAAAAAGATATTACAAAGGAATATATTAGAATTTCTTCATCAGTTACAGTTTCGGTATTGTATCAGGCGGACATTTTGGATTTTTGCAAATAAAACACGAATGAGGCTTTAAAACTTAAAAAGAAGACCTGAAATGAGCTCCCCGTAAACAAATAAGTAAAAAAGAGGTATTACAAAGGAATATTATGTTAACTTCTTCGTATGTTGCAATTTTTGAATGGCCTCTGGCGGCCATTTTGGATTTTCCGCTCCTGGATGTTCCGCTCCTGGGAAACTTTGGGACTTTTTACAGGTTATTAAGGATGACCATCTGAACAACTCCTGAAATTTTCAGCTTTATAATATTTTTTTCCATCTTTAGCCCTGAAAATGTCTAAAATTCCTGGACTAAGAAAGATATAACCATTGCTGAGAAGCATTGCTGAAAAGAGTTATTATATAACAGGTTTAGGCTTGTGATTGAGTCAGCTAATAAGCTGCAAAATCTCTTACACACTCAACTATTTATACTTATATAAATTAGTATAAATATAGAGAATAAAATATTGTGAATTACAGTCGAAAATATTCAGCGTAAACCATTTCCTTGTACGGTAATGATTCAGAAAATGGTCACTCAGAGTTATTATGCAATGCAAATCGCAACGATTTTTCAATGTTCACTGGTATGGGCGGGGGCCCTAGGGTAGTGGTTAGCACCGCTGCCTTTCACGCCAGAGTTCGGGGTTCGGTTCCCGGTCTCGGCGCACGTGTGAAAGTCAGTATTGTGGGAAGCCTCCATGACCGAAAGGTAGCGTGCTCGGCCTCAGACCGCCAGGGCTCCAATTTCGAATCCTGTGTCTGGAGGACAGTGTTATCTCAATCATCTCACCATCCTCAGGAGGTTCTCCTGGCCCAGTTTAGCCTATATGTGCACAAAGGTGGCCTAAAGCCCGATTCATTTCATTTTTGTTCACTGGTAAAATCATTCACACGGCTCATATCATAGATGAGTGGACACGAATGTTATCAATAATATTATTATCCTTATCGCTTAATAGTTGTATGCTATAACATAATGTTTTTCTTCAATACTGTCTTGATTACTACTTATAGTAAGAACTTATAATATACTTAAGCACCTCTGTTTATTATATTGTTCTTAATGTATATTTAACAATGTAGAATTGTGAATACTGTAAGGCGAAATTCAAATCAATAGTTCCCACGTTTCTGGAACTTCAAGTTCCCACGTTCCGAGGTTCCCACGTTCCAAAGTTCCCACGTCACATGTACCTACTTCTCAAGTTTTCACTTTCCGAAGTTCCAAGCCTCCCTACCCATAAGAGAATGCAGGCTGTTGAAGATAACATTATTAAATTAACAGAATGAAGAATTAAGTAGCCTAATTCGGCTTTTTTGTGATCGATGAAACGAAACTAGCTTCCTGTGATTGACGAAACAAAACTCACGAGACGAAACTGGTTTCCTATATAAATCAACTAGACGGATGAGACGAAACTGGTCAAACGAAGTTACAAAACTTTTTTTTTAATTAATCGGTAAAAAATTGTTGCCCTGATATTGAATCACAACATCAAACCAAAATTGCGTCAGCGTGTACATGCATAGCGGGTTTAGGCTATACCTCTCTGAGATATCAGCTTTTAAGCCTACATACGCAAAAGACAACTGGTTAGTCATTGTAGAACTATTTTTTCTGTGAAGCTGGCCCAGCATTAGAATGACGTACGCTGTCACTGATCCATCATGAGACCCAATCACGTGTAAACCCAGCATTGCGACATTGACTCAACATTTTCCCAAGCCGGATGAGAAGAGTTAAACTTTTAAACTCAGCCAGAAAGCATTTAATCACATAACTCATTATTTCTATTCCTAACAGGTTAATGTCAAGCCACAAATAGTTCTAGAAAATGTTTGAATCAATAACAAACATTTATTCAACACAACAATGAGATGACTTAAAAGTAGTTGCACGTTTTACGGAGAAACACATAAAAAATAAGAATCAGAATACAAACCTAACGCTATCCATGTTACAGCCTTGATAATAGCTTTCAAATAATATCAAGTATGTTTTAATTTTACTACTTATTTGTCAAAAATGTGGGATGTAGCCCGATTTTTCCGCGTCAGCCTAAAAGTGCACAGATTTCACGTTGATCCACAAAAGCATGTGATAATGTTCATTTAGCTCATTATTTTTATTCGTGGTGTGTTTATTTTTGTTAAAAACCTAGATATCAGCATGAAGTTTAAAAATAACAATTCTAAGAAAAACACAGACAGTTAACAGCAATGCCACCCAAGTCAACCTTCCGCCCCCTACTCAACCCAATCAAGGAAAGTATGCAAACCCAAACAAAAGATTAATGACGACAAGCTAAAACAACCTAAAATAAACAGGTTCAGAACAATAAAAAATATCAGCAGCAGGTTGCTGACCAATGTAAAACGTTAACCTGTGTAATTTCTGCGGGGGCACAGGGCACATGTGAGGTTGCCATTTCGGATCGGTTGTGACTTGCATAAAGAAACATACAGCGAATCGGTGCTCAGATAAATAAGAACTCGGCCAAGATGAGTGTGCCAGAAGAAACTGCCCTAACTCTCTATCCCTAGCCAGTGTTCCAGGTATGCCAAATCGTCCACAACGACAAGCACAAAAGTCTCAAGGCAGAGATACATAAGTAAAAATAGTTCTGGTAGTCTACCTCCATTATTATACCTGAATGCGAGAAGCTAAGATCTGGGCTGCTGCCTACCCACCTCGACCCACAACCCTCGACCCACAACGGTACAACCGCCTTGACCCGATACCCCCTCAACCCACAACCCCCTCGACTCCCGAGGTAAAAATACTTTTACCCGATAAATATGGTAACCAAATATTGTTACTATCACAGAATACATATATGACCATAAATCTAGCAAAGTGTTACAACATTCAAACGACGCTGGGCAATGTCCTGCATTGCTGCCACGTGGTATCATTATCTCACGGTCGAGATGCTGGTGTGATTGTCAGCAGTGCCCGTAAGTACCCTTAGGCCTACAGCCCCTTTGATATAATTAGGTATCCGGTTACAGAAAACCAGTTTCGACGATTACCGGAAGCCAGTTTTCCTCAATTTCGTACATTACAAGAAGTCAGTTTCGTCGATTACAGGAACCAAGTTTGGTCGATTACAGTAATTATATTTCGTCAGTTTCGTCGTTTACAGGAAACCAGTTTTGTCAGTTCCGTCTCAGTTTTATTTTGTCGATTACAAGAAACCAGTTTCGTCAGTTTAGTTTTGTCAGTTTCGTGTCGTCGACTACTGCTGTTACGAAAAATCTGGTTATAATGACTTCTGACTATAGACAGGTGGCCAAATCTCTAAAGGGGCCAAATAAGGTGTCCGGTATGAACGGAATGTTAGGAGTTGGTAATCACATCAGGCATTATCAACTACCTATACTAAACACATTTTAAGTGGATGACAAAAAATTAATCGTTTATTACAGAAATATAGCAAAAACAAAATGGCGGTCATTTTCAGCCCTAACAACTTATCTATAGTCAGGTGACCGAGGGTGGAACAAAATAGTCCAGGCTGTTAGGGTCAAAATAGGGCGAGTGTGTGCACTTTTGGAAGAAATTACCATTTTTTACCCAGATGATCAGTAACATGTACTCTTTTGTTCCTGATATAGCGCAGTCAATTCTGACACGATTAACACCTAATTAACATCTAATTAGTACCCTCAATTGGCAAAACCACGGGAAAATCCGGAAAAAATAATATCTCAAGAATCGCTAGATCGATTTTAATGATCTTGAGTTGTGTTATTTTTTAACGTATAGCCTACACGATAAAAAATATTCATGAGATGATTAGTGGTCAAGGTCACGTGATGCGGCTAAGTCAAGTTTAGATGTGAGCGAAAATTAAATTTCCGAACAAAAAAGCTAATATTAAAAGTTTTGAAGTACATATAATTAATTCACATTGAAAAACGTGATACACCAATCTAACAGCTTTAATTTAGCGGCATAAAGTAATCTGTATCTCTAAAACCGGGATCATTATGGTCTAGACAAGTGATCTACTCATGGGTTGGCTATACCACAGATGCGTCGTGTATGGATCGTCATCGAAGAAAAAATTCAGTCGATTTCAATAGGTTGCTTTTAAAACATTTAAAACATTCAAAATTCAAGTGAAATTAGGAATAGATTTGTGACCAGATGATTTCTTTTTCGTCGTGTTTCCTTCTGACGCACGAAAATAATCACATAATTTAGAATCTAAAATTTGTCAAAAATAATCAATCATGTATAATTTTTTTATCGGAAAGCATTAACCTACTGGAACCTCTGACTTCGACGTGTTTTCCTTTGTCTTGGACGAGGGTGGCGGGGCAACAGAACGTCCATAGCATGCGCCCATAGAGGGAAGTCTAAAATAAGCCACGTTAATAATCGGAACACACACCTCAAACAACACTGGCCTGAAGAAGTCAAAACTGATTTTAAATTCGTAGGTTTTGATTTGTCAGTCTCACTTTTATTAAGTGTGAGAGCTCCTCTCCCATAGGCCTATCGAGATTTAGATCTCTGGGATCCACAACATTTACAACGAACCATAGAGGTGCCAAGTCAGCAAGAGAGAATTCCCACTGGTGAATGGACAAAGGTTATAGTATTTGTCATGCCAGTGTCAAGGCTACACAAACTGAATATCACACTACGGCCACATACCCTGGACTGCTTGGGGATAGGTGTTCAGCTTGATGCACTTTCTATGCACCCATACGAGATGGATTGGACCAAGGACCGAGCACATTCATAAGTAGCCTTCTGGGTAGTGTTCTTGTTCTATGGGTGCTGCACACGGCGATGACACGGAAATAAACAAAGACACTCCGGATAAGATTATTTTGCATTCTTGAACGAAGAGACAACAAATTCTTCGATGATTTTGGTGTCATCAATGGACACTGAGCCAAACGCTACATACGGGACTGCAGAGGGATGTGGTGGGGGTGAAATAAGCTGAACATTTCCATTATGCTGACATTTACCTATCGTCTCATGAAAGAGGTGTTGTCATATATCCCATATAATAACATGGAATGTGGAGGGAACACGCACCATGGGAAATAGCATATCCTGAGTTATATCATGTAATTCAATGTAGCGGAAAGTCGTGTCCACTCCAAGCGTTACATGCACCCTGTCGGAGTTGACCACTGTTTATTTTTCAAAAATAGAGATGATACGTTTCGTCAAATAAAGATTAGACCTAGGGAATCTAAGATGATGGTTTAATTACGCTGAAATGTATCCCAGTCTCTATGAAGATTGTCTTTTTATGGGTTAGCTTGGCCCGCACACCCATCCATGGTTGTAGCCTTGGCACTTCAATCGGTACCTCTAACAACACCATCATACTTTATAGAAGAGAGTTCTGGCTCAACATCAAGAGAATGACAGTAATTGGTACATATTCATCAGCAGTTATTTTGAAAGAAATATATTTTTAACTAGTAATCTGATAATCAAGTGTGATATGTTTTTTCTGACTATTTTTGGGGCGCGAAACCCACTTCTGGACCTCGAGTTACAATTATAGGCCACATGAAGTTAAAAACATGATCACAACCCGTTATAGTGAAATACATTTTTTACTAGTAGTTCAATAGTTACATGTGATGTGACCATCTTTGTAGCGCTAGTATCAATAATGCCATTCTAGGCATCAATAAATTATTATCCGATAAACATTAGACGTAATGTATCTTTTCAGGTGGATTTGGTGACTGTGAATCTATTCAAAGGCATAAAATAGGCTACAATGGGAGTCCTCGGGATCTTTCAAATCCAAACTTGATGTAGATAAAATTCAAACTTGCCTAGTGGGTAGGATGAAAATATGAATACAATCGTTTCTCAGTGTTTCATGTAGCCTTTCTAGCAGGGCGCTGTGCCATGTTGTCCTTCATGAGCGCTACGTTGCCCTTTATGAGCGCCATGTTGCCCATCAACTATTGAAAAGGCCCCATACCCCTTTCAACTATTGTCACGTCCAACTCTAGCTCACCCTGTTCATTTATTTATTTGTTCAACCTCCAGTGATGGAGACAGTAGGCCCATACATAAATAGAACATGCTATACACACATTTAAAACATACAAGTACATACAAGATTCTGATTCTGATTCTATTATGTAACTAACGCCTGATGGAGTGGAAGTGTGTTCACAGTGGTCGTCACTGGCGGTGTTTACACAAGTAGCTGATTACCTTCTAGGTGGTGATTATAATTTTAACTTGCGAGGGGTACTGGGATGGTCTCAGTAGGTGCCAGACGGATAGTCTGTCGCTCACAATATGTTCGCTCCTTTAGAGGCATGTTACCTACGTATCATCATCACATCCCCCCTCAGTGTGCTTGCTGGAGCCGTTCAGTTGCGACGCTGGGACAGCATTAACCCTTTAAGCCCCAACGATGCATTAAAGCATCATTTTACATGCCTGAAAAAAGACTTAATTTTCCTACAACTAGGGGTTTTAGAACGAAAATATCCATGAAAATGGTTTACCAATACGTGGTAATTTTCTTTTATTTTTAAACCACATCAAGTCATCTTCATCCACTACAAATCGAGAATTGCGGCAGAAATTCGCGGCTTGTAGTAGATGAAGATGACTATGGTAAATTCAGGATTGAAAGGGTTAAACCAACATTGGTTCTACATTGTGTGTTTTCCGGCAGCGCTTCTAGTGGGGTAATAACAATTTTGATGCCACCTTAGCAGCTTAGGACCTCCCTCTGTTGCATGCTGCATGGCATGGTACATAATCAATTAGTCTACAACAACCATCCAAGCGTATATGCAGCCTCCATGAGTCCGGTCATACTCCTTCAGCGGATTCCAAGAAACCTTCGTTGATATGGTCTCTGTATAAATCATTACTAAATACTGCTGCGGGTTTCTAAACGGTGAAATCGCCACAGGTTGAAGACGTAGATTCGTGAAGGTTTTGTAATAAAATCAGCAAACAGTTGGAATATTTCTTGATCTACAAAAGGCCATAATTTTTTTTAAAGGGTGTAAAGTCAGATTAGATAACACTATGTTCGTAAGAGGAAGGTGTCCCACAAGGAAGCATTGTGTCTCCTAATACATTTACATTATTTTAAAATTATTTATATGTAGACGACTTTGCTATTTATTTGTAACCCAGCAACATGAACAGGCCTACAAGTAGTTAATTGTGAAAGTATATTCTTCCTCAAAAACTTTGGGTGTACATTTATCTAAGGAAAATAGCTTACCCACTGGACACTGTACATATGGACAACCACTCGTTGTTGAATAAAATGTCAAATTCCTCAGTATTTTGGGGGATTAAGTTGCATTTTATACCGCACATTACATATATTATTGAGTGAATTATAGAAATCATTATATCTGTTTTAATTTATATCCAGCAAGGACTGAGGTGGTGACAGGACAACCCTACTAAGAGTATGCTAGTCATAAATCAGATCCAAACTGGATTACGGCTGTATTGTCCATGGATCGGCGAGACAATTGTACCTGGATGCATTGGATCTGATCGCCAACCAAGGTTTATATTGTGCTCATAGGTATTTAGAACCTCTCCTATTTAAAGTTTTAAAGTGAAGATCGACGAACACTCATTTCAGGCTCGCCGGTTGAAGCTGAGCCTGCAATACTATATATACAAAACCTTGACGGATATACGTCTCCAACCAAACCGAAATATTTTGATCTGTGGTGCTTTTACCTTTTTGTAACCCGGTGTTTAGTAAAGATGTATACTATCTTTCAAATGAAGGCTCCCTGATGCGGGAGCTGCGGCTTTGAGAGGAACATCAACGTACTGACAATCCACCAAAAGAGTGTGGCCAGATTCGTGGACGCTTCAGCTTCTGTTAGATGGTTGTTGTGGACTAGTTGATTAGTACCATGCCACACAGCATGCAACGACTCCCTAGTGAGCTACCAAGGTGGTCGAAAAAGTGATACCGCTAAAAACCATCTCAGTATGGCCTATCCCAATAGTGAATATAGTGAATAATATTGCCTTAAACATGTATAGTAATTATGTTGGCATAAAGAATATCAATACATTTGTAACCATTCATCAATGGGAAATACATGTAGCTTTTTTTTATGTGTAATTTGGAAGATTTGTTTCTGCAAAACTAGTTTTCAATTGCATATGTTGCATCCACATTGACTATACTTCTCGTCTATTATATTATAAGAACGGAACACCATATGTCGTGGTTATGCAAATCACCTTGCCATTGATAAATAAACTTCATATTTGTTTGCACAAGCATAGGTCTCGATCAAAAAATTATCCGAAGAACATTTACATTTTAATTAACCAACTGGAAGCGCTTCTGAAAAACACACAAAGTTGAATCAATGTTGGTTTAATGCTGTCCCAGCGTCGCAACTCAACGGGGAACACGATACGATGGAACGTTATGATGGTACATATGGTACACATAGGCTACACTAAATCATCTTCATCCATCCAGTTGTCTGCTACCGGCAGACCGGTGGTCTGACCTGATGGGGCAAGGTGCACTAAATGAGTGAACAAATTGTTATCATGTTATCTAGTTTTAGTAAATAAAGTGCCATTGATATTGTATTCCCCAGATAAGAAATTCCATGAGAAACGATTGCATTCATATTTTCATATTGTAAATCCTATATAAGCCCATTTTGCGTTTGCAAGATCCTGACGACTCCAATTATATTTTATGTCCACAAATAAATTTTTAGTCCCTAAATTCATCTAAAATGACTGATGACTACTCGATAACTGATGCCTAAAATGATATTATTGATGCCAGAAATTGGTTCAGCGTCACAAAGTTAGTCAGAAACCGTATATCACACGACTATTGGACTACTTATGAAAAAGTTGTGATTTCCCTCTGATCGATTTTGATCTTTTCTGACTTTCATACCGAGGTTGAATATCATAGAGTAAGGTGTGTAGATGCCTAGAATGAAATTAGTGATACCAGAAATGGATTCCGCACCCAAAGCTTGTCAGAAACAAGAAATCACATGTAACTATTGGACCACTTTGTAAAAGTTGTATTTTCACTATGACAACCACTGGTCATTTTTTTTTACTTTGGTATGGTGTTTGAAGGTCACAGAATAAGGGTTGAAAGGTCACCGATTTTGTAAATTTCCGCGAAGTGTAAAATTCGCAAATTTTCAAAATATTATATTTTGCACTTTATAATCATCTGTACAGATTGTAGGTCTATACTAATGTAATTTAAAATAGAAAGGATCATTATGAAGTCTTATTTTCATTGGTTATCATCCATACGTAAAATACCTGACTTTTCGCAATGGCGGCCATTTTGTTTTTGCTCCAACAACAAAATAAAATTGTGTTTGCAAAACTGTGTTTGTCATCCGCCTGATAAGTGTTCACTTGGTATTAACTATGTCAAAAAACGTGGATGACAATCCCTAACATTTTGTCCGCCCTGCATGATAAATGTGAAATTTTGCCACATGTCTACTAAATAATATGACTTAATTAACTAAGTACCTAACTAATATTATGTATTTACAACAAATATAAAACGATATTATATACAACTATAATACTAATACGTTTTAAAAGTATATCTTACCTTACTTGAGCTTTAATGCCCGTAGATTTGATTCAGTGGTCAGGTTTATCACAATGAGTGTTTGCAATCCTACTGCTATTCATATACTGTAAAACAGGTGGATTATATCACATGTATATCAGCCCCCAATGAGAGATTGCATACTCACATATGTCAATATTAACTAATTGTGGTCCTTTGTAATGTTATCACGGTTCGCTGTCTAAGTACTGAGCTTTGCTCTACCGACGGACGAGTCGACGCTGAGTATTTCTGGCTGTGCATAGGCCTATCATTTTCTCACACATATGTGCAGATGTTTAATGCACAATATAATTATGTAGTTTTTTATTTATTTTATACATGTGTGTAGGAGTGGTTAAGTGATAAATGCAGGCCTGCATAAGTAAATTATCATTGAACACTGAGAGAATATTCCTTTATCATATTATTTCACTTTTTAAATGTATGCATTATTTAGACCTCTACTATTTTAGCTGGCGAACAAACACTGCTGTGTTAGCTAAGACACCAGATCTTATTGTGATGGTTTATATATCATCTCAGGGGAGAAAAACACCGGGCGGTGGAACACGTGACGTGGACATACCCCCAGATCATGTGCTTATAATATATATATATTTGAAATCCAGCTCTAGCTACTGGGGGCAGTTTATTCTTGGTCCTTTTATATTTTTTAATTTTCCAATATTGCTTATAAATTAATTTGAATATTTTCATTTATTAAAGTCTGGTTCCATTTCTATTCAGACACTCAAAGGTCAGTTCAAGGCCATTTCAATATCAAATCCTACACAAATTTTCATTATTTATCTCTGGTACAAGTGTGTAAGTTATTTGTCCCTGACTATAATAATGTCATTGGGTATTATTAGGAAGGTTGACAGTATGGTCTCGACTTGCGCTTCACATGTGTGCGGTAAGCTTTGAGGCACAACCCAAGATCACTGCAATGTCACACCAAAGTGACCTCAAGGTGATTTCAAGGTCAAAGTGATAACAGTTTAAAAAAAACATTTTTATGACTGCCAAACATATTTTTGATGGAGTCAAGTGGCAAACGAATTTGTTAATATATAGGTGTAAGGATATGTAGTTGGTTGTAAAGGTTACCTTGGCATATATAGTACTATTCTTTACAAGTGGTACAGCCCTGAAGCCACATAAAGATAATCTGAAAGTTATTTCAAAGTCAATCTGACACAAAATAGGAAAACATGACATTTTTGGCACTCAATTGAACATCAGTTGTAAAAAAAGTGTTTTCCAATTACAAAAGTTGACATTGAAGTGACCTTTGACGTGACCTATGATCGGTACATGAATGTAAGTAAAACATAACATCAGGCCCTGCCAAACTTTCTAGGGAGCCTATACCCAATTATTTGTTTATCTATTTTCATAGAAGCACAATTTGAGGTTCCAAATTGCTGCATATTGGTAATTTTATTCTTTCAATAAAGCATTACAAAACTGTATAAAAAGGGGGTATACAGTATTACCTTCAATACAGATGTTGCTCTCAAATCTCTTGGACATATATGATTAAATCGTACCCTGAACCTGCTGCATTGACCAAGCCGCGTAATCAAATCGAACCTGACTAAGAGTGTGTTTCCGTGTCGGTATACCTTTCTGCAACATAAATGTGTTTGCAATTGAAAAAAAACTTTTTTTCAATGTGTTGTGACAATTCACCTTGACATAGCAATCTAAATTTTGATCTTGGGGCGGTCCACAGTGATGCTCAACCCGTTATAATGGCGACCTTCATTATATAGTCTATAGATATGTTGACATATGAGGACATTTTAGCTGGTATTCCACATTGTTGCATATTGATATGTTTGATCATTAATTGGCATGGGGTGCAAAAAGCTGAATACCGAAGAGGTATTACCCCACTACCGAAATGCGTGCATTTTTCTTCGAAGCAGCGATAATCTTTTCATGATAAGTTTGGAAGCTCTCACACACTAGCTCATATACATCTCAATGTTCCTAGAGTTAGAAAATGTAGCTAAATTTGTCTAAAAATGACTGTTTAATGTAATTTTTTTGTAGTTTGACCTTGCACTGATCGATGTAGCCTTGGGGTGAGCTGACCACTATTAACGCGGTAACAGAGCTTCAGTGCATTTGTCCACATCTTCCTCTTGATGACGAAATGAGATTATATAACTTATATAGATACCTGGTTGAGTGCATCCTCGAGTTTGCTGTTGTTAAAATAGGGCTGGTAATGGCTGGTATGGGGTCACTTATCAGGGGGTTATTACACGTGTGATTGGGGAACTGCAACACATACGTTTGAGTACATTGCGCCTATCCGGAAGTATACAATATGGCTTGGCTTGTCTAAAAAATATTTGTTATTTGAATTTATAAAACTTTGCCCTTGCAAACCTTGAGGTGACCTTTGAGTGACCCAAATTTCGCTTGCTGACAAAGCCCCTGCCGAATCCCATATATGTACATTATTGTTAATCTACCTTGTAGATCCACAGTTACAGCAACGTTGGATACAGCCATATATTAACCCTTTTAAACCTTTCAAGGCTGAATTTTCCGTTGTCATCTTCATCCACTACAAGCCGCTAATTGCTATCGCAATTATCGACTTGTAGTGGATGAAGATGATTTGAGGTGGGTGAAAAAATAATACCATCATACAAGAACACGTGCATTTCCATTAAATGACCACCATTATCCCTGGGTCCTGGCATGCTCTCCGGCCTGAGAGCCAAATAGTTTGCAATTAAAGCTGAGATATGGATGGGATAGAGGTAAATATATTTGAAAAAAATATTATTACGGAACTAATAAAGCCTTACACAATAGATTATGTTTGAAAGTATACATTTTAAAATGTATTATGGAAATCTAAAAGCTCTGTGAATGTAAAATACATTTTTAGTACAAGATGGCGACCAATGCCAGAACATTCTCTAACATCTATAAGCTGAAATAGGATTTTAAATGGATTTTTAAAACTTTTGCAATTGTCACTCATTTTTACAATAGTTAGTCGGTTTATCTCAGGTCAAACAAACTCTAGCCCAATATGTATGAGTCCATTTGTTTATACTAGATAACCTGTCGCTTACAATATGTTCCTCTAAAGACCTTCCGGCGTGTTCCTATTTGACAATAATCACGTTTGCCAAAATCATGTTTTTACAATGGAAAAGATTTGGTAGCCCCAAATCGATCAGGTTGAGTAGGGGAAATTAATGAGGGTTAATTTAATTTTAAATGGCCATTGGCCATCTTCTGGGTCAAGATCTCGATGTGTGCCTGCAACATGGTGAAATAAACCTCCTGTGGCCTATGATCAAAATTATGTGACAACTGAAGTTGTCGCACTGCTGTGTACCATAGCAAATAAAAATACACATCTAAAAAAGGCACAAACAACAAAGGGACAAGTGGAAACGACAATCAAATCCTTACTATCGTTACTTGTCTCAAATGTGACCTGCGCAGATGTTACGTTATTGAAAAATGTGAAAATAGAAGAGTGTAGGCAACCATCGGGCTAAAGCTTTGCAAAATATTCAGTTATTTTAGTATGAAAAGAACTAAATCTAGATAACAGATTGTCAATGCCTCATATGTCAAGCATCCCGGGGTTGGAATTGATCACAAAATCCATATACAGCCCGACACTCAAAATAACAGAAAGTATATAACTAGAAAGAGTTGTTTGGAAACGAACACGAAAGCAGCCCTCCGTTATCGCCAGTCGGCCATTTAAAAAAATTGCTAAAGATCAGCAAACTTTCTCAATGTTTATTTTATATTACCGCTTCAGCTATTATGCAAGATTTTCGAGATGATGAGAAAAAACTATTTAAAATGACCGTAAGTCGGCAAATTTTGGATTTTTATTTCTCCGAAATTTGTCATGGGTTATTCTTGTGTGAGTCCTTACATTTTGTTCTATATGCATGGTCCAGCTGTTTTGCTTTGTTTTTGAGTTGTAAAAATATTGAAAAATTGAAAATTCACTCTAATTCAAAATGGCCGCTAGACCGCCATTTCAAAATTGTTTGCTCCCAAAGTTAATCAGGTCATTGGCTGACATAGCTGTGCATATTTGCCAAATAAAAATAAGATCTGCTGGAAACTTTTTCCTGAAACGCGCTAAAAATTATATCTTTGTTAAGGGCCCTAATAATTAAAGGGTTGATTATATGGGAATCAAAATGTCCCCAAAAATCCCCCGGTGGTATCTGATGGCTATGTTAAGTATGAAGAAGCAGAGGTTCATAGATCAGCTACCATGCAAGATTTCCAAGATAATGAAAAAAAAATTAAAATGCCCGACTGGCGGTTATCGGCTGACATAGCTTAACATATAGCTGCCAAATCAAAAGAAAATTTGATGGAGACTTTTTTCCAGTATTGCGCTAACGAGCATTTCTTCGTTAGTGGCCATAGTAATTAAAGGGTTGATTGAATACTTTTTCCTACAATATGATAAATTATAATAATATCATAAATTCTAGTTAAAAATAAAAATAAATAAATGGTCGCTAATATTATAGACTAGAATAAGGAAAATAAATGCATAATTGCGCAACGTCAATAAAGTTAGTTACTTATTCCTTATTCAATAAGGAATAATTAACGGTTACTTATTCCTTATTCAATAAGGAATAATTAACCGTTACTTATTCCTTATTCAATAAGGAATAATTAACGGTTACCTATTCCTTATTCAATAAGGAATAATTAACGGTTACTTATTCCTTATTCAATAAGGAATAATTAACGGTTACTTATTCCTTATTCAATAAGGAATAATTAACCGTTACTTATTCCTTATTCAATAAGGAATAATTAACGGTTACTTATTCCTTATGCTGGAATAAGGAATAAGTAACTGTAACTTATTCCTTATTGAATAAGGAATAAGGAATAAGTGACTAACTTTATTGACGTAATTGCACAACCTAAAATTGTATCGAAACACGGTTTTGTGACGTGCAGCTGTCAGAAGGGGGGAGATGTTATCGATATTATCGCATTACTGCACCTAAATAAACATACCAAATTATCAATGTGAGTGTTTACTTGGGGGATGGGGGGTGGGGAAGGTAGTTACTGTCTATTCCGTTTAAGGACATCGTCACAATGTATACATGACTTTGTCCTGAACAAATCTCAGAATCTTGTGAGGGCTCTTGTGAGGGCTACCTTTATCTATGTGCCACTGATTAGCGTTTAATAATTGTTATCAATCAATCGAACAAGGAATATATCATATTGATTTAATCTTGATCTGTAGACTTGTTAATAATATGGTGTATTATGAGATACCGATGCTGTATGGAATGCTATATCTAGTGTATAAAAGTGTATATATGCCTAGTGATGATCGATGCTAAGAGTGTGTATGAACTTATACTATTGTATTATTTTAATCTTATATTACAATAATTCATTTTTTGTTTATATTGAAATATTAGCATTTTTTCTAGCCCATTCTTCGAATGTATCCGTATTCTACGGATTTTTCATGTCTTTAAGTACGTACATTGTATTTATTATGTTTTAAATTATTTTTGCAAACGGGTGGGTGAATGTGTGGCCGTATACATATTAGAAGAGCAGCATGGGACTCATGAATGGCATAATGCTGCTCAAGAATGCGTTTGAAATGTTTTAAAATGTTTGAAATGTTTGAGATGGCTAGATCAAGTAGCATTTTGTGAAATTGTAAAAATATGTATTATATTTTTTTTATTATGTACTTTTCAATTGGACAATCAATTCATCGCTGTCCCCGTTGGTGCCAAATATAGGCCCATATTTACATATTTATGTATTTATTATACAATTGTGCGTAATTACATAACTAAGGCTTAAAAAATATAGCGAACACTTTATTATACTGTTGCAAATGGTGACTTTGCAGGCTATTAAAGTTGAACAAATTTATAAGGATTTTCTACTGTCCGTTTAGGCAGCCTTGAATATAGAAGTATTATCTATCAAAATTAGATTTCCAACAAAATCTTCAGCAATTAGTTGACTGGTCTCGCACATAGGAAATGCCATTCACCATAAACTAATGTCACACCTTACCCACCCACAGAAAGAAACAGCCAATTCTGCACATCTACACAATGGAAATCATTGACAACAGTTACACATCACCCGTATCTAGAAGTAGCATTTCAGTCAGAACTCAGATGTACAAAACACTGCCAACAAAGCACTTAACATGCCAAAGGGTACACTGCTCACCCTAGACACTGCTCCTTCGCATGTTAAAATGTGCAGATGGTTGACGTCATATGTCCCCCGCTCTCAATTTTAAGTATTGTAGTAAGCTTGTGATTGGCTGGCTGTCTTGCTAAAAGTACCCTGATCGGCTGGCGAGAATATTATGGTGGCGGAGGGGTGGGTGTAGACAGACACCTGTGTGGAGCCCAGCAAACGCGAGCATTTGACCCAATGCTGTTTCAATATTGGCCCACCGCCAACGGCGCTGGACCAACATTGAAACAACATTGGGTCGAGTCTTCGTGTTTGCTGGGAGAGCTGTCCGCATTTTGATACACGCGTGCCGTCTGTGTCTGGTCGGAACAGGCAGCACAGTGCTCTGTGTAGCCAAAGGGGAACTTCTAACAAGCCTCAACACCAGCAATAAACATGAAGCATCTGGTCAACGTCTCGTGTTTGTTGGGCGTCTTGGTTGATGGATGATTGGTTGATGGATGATTGATTAATCCAAGCAACAATAAACTAGTTATATATCAGGATAAATTACATATATCTTGGACGTCTGCCATGGGTAAGGGGGTGAATAAGAGCGTACATCGTCTCAGATGAGAAAACCTTCCAGAAAACACACCATGTTGAACCGGTGTTGGCTTAATGCTGGCCCAGCGTCGTTAAAAATTAGCCTACATTTAACCAACACTGATTCAACGTTTTGTGATTGCTGGGTAGCTCAATGTTACCAGTTCGAGAATATCTAACAACAGGCCTGCATGTCAACATAGGGCACATTAATCAATCCATATCATATCTGTAATGGACTATGACAAGTACATCATACTTCAGTGTCCCAGTAAAAGAAATGTGTGTATATTCATGTTTGCAGCTGTTTAGTTTTTTCATAGATATATTCGAGGCAGCAGATCATTTCTAGTGGCCATGCTTCCATTTGTGCTGATTTTAACTTCACTTGGCGCTGGTCTTTGTGCGACAACTTCAAGAGGTAAATACTAG
Organism: Flabesymbios commensalis; assembly: GCA_964017125.1. NCBI lineage: Eukaryota > Metazoa > Annelida > Polychaeta > Terebellida > Flabelligeridae > Flabesymbios > Flabesymbios commensalis. Next base: position 42,978 of record CAXHKU010000089.1, read on the forward strand.
CATTGTGTAAGCGATTTTTTTTTCATGGATAAATATATATTGCGTCTGTCCGTAGGCCTATGTGTCGACTAAAGGTACTTACTTCGAAGTAACCAGTCTACGAAAATAGGCTATAAGGCCTGATTTTTCTATAATTGATATTTATTTTGATAAATATCGCCACCAAAACAACTTTAAAATGGGACCCACAAGTTGCGTGGCATCATCAGCAATATAAATCATGCATGCCAGCTGCTGATCATGTGATGTATGCCTGACTATTTCTGTCAGTTCACAAACAAACAAGCAATGGCAGAGCCATGATATATGTTTTATCAAGTAGGCCTACGGTTTTTCAAGTCGAGTTGTCTAGAGTACATTATTACTGTTAGATGATATGTCTTTACTTGAACTGAGATAGGAACCTATAGTCATAGGTGAGATAGGTGTATATAGAAGCCCAATGTGGGGTTGCTACTGTTGCCGGCAGATTGTATGATATATAATATATACAATTAATTAATCATTTATATCACTTTATTTATAATTGGTATCACTTTATCAATGATTAGAATAATTATTTATACATATATTTCATTTATATATATACACATATACATAGTAATAAGGTAATTATTGCAATTATCGTCTATGAAAAAGGTAAGCGATGTATGCCACAGGAATAAAAATCACTTAAAACATTGTCTGACTTAATGAGAATGGCATAGTGTATGTTCATTAGGGCTAGACTACTTAATCGTGTCTCTTTCGTGGTGCTACGCAGGTATGTCTTTAATCTGCGCAAGCAAATGAAAGACCTCTCAGCTGTTGCTGTCACAGTGACAGTTACAGATTCTGATGACGCTGCTTATAAACCTTCGAGAAAAAACAAATTCGTCTCTAGAGTACAAATCATAGAGAGTAATCAGACACTAAAAGGTGTGTTTTTGTAGCAGGTAATTTATATTATTTATCACAATGATTAAAACAGATTTGATTATCCCATGGACTGAAAAAATTAAAAACATATAATAAACACATAAAAACGAGCTTAAGAAAATGAATGAACAAAGTGAATAACCATGATAAAGTGAATAAACATGATAAAGTGAATAACCATGATAAAGTGAATAAACATGATAAAGTGAATAAACATGATAAAGTGAATAAACATGATGAAATGAATAAACAAGTTAAATACATAAAAAAAAAAAAAAAGATAATGAAATTAATAAAGTTTAAAACTTTAATTCGAATGTATCTGTCATTTGCCCTTAATAACAAGACGAATAGCTATAATGTATATGTGCATATCACAGCGATGCAACTAAAGTGGAGTTTTGCAACATCCTATTTTGAAGTTTACAACAATTTAGTAAAAAAAGAAATGTAAGTGCTTAAATCTGTGCAAGAGTGTTGGCCGTGGGTGGTGTCGGTGATCAGAAAAAGTCCCCCTCCACGAAGTATTTATGATTATGCCAATCCCATAAGTATGTTTTACTGCTATGTTTAACAGGGGTGGGGGTCATTAGAGCGTGACGGTGACACGCACGTCGACCAATCGGATGGCCGTGGGTGGTGTCGGTGATCAGAAAAAGTCCCCCTCCACGAAGTATTTAGGATTATGCCAATCCCATAAGTATGTTTTACTGCTATGTTTAACAGGGGTGGGGTCATTAGAGCGTGACGGTGACACGCACGTCGACCAATCGGATGGCCGTGGGTGGTGTCGGTGATCAGAAAAAGTCTCCCTCCACGAAGTATTTAGGATTATGCCAATCCCATAAGTATGTTTTACTGCTATGTTTAACAGGGGTGGGGTCATTAGAGCGTGACGGCGATGAGCCACTGCGTACTATAGTGCCATTGGTGTCTGTGATATTTACACCTACGACTAATTAGCCGCAAATGGTAGCCGTCAACACATGTTTTGATTGCAGTCACGAGCGGGGAGTTATACAATGGTTTCTAAAAACATATGATTTGAAAATTTGAAGGTACGCACTTGCATACCTTGCGTATGCCTGCAGGCGCGCCTGACTGGGGAGTGTTGTTGTAGAGATGACAGAAAGAAGCTTGCGTATTGTGGCTGTGGAAGGGCAGATGTGATATGTGGCTATGTGAATGTGAATGTAAATGGGGCCTGTAGCCATAGAAGCGAAAGTGGAAGGAGTAGATGTAAAAGGTAGAAGTGGATCTTGGAAATAGGACTGTAGGTGGCTACACATATAATAATTGAGTAATACGGTTATAGAGGTTGCAACAATACCAGTTATTGCCAATCACGTTGGAAAACTTTACTCTTCATGGAACATAGGAGGACACAAATCACATATACTCAACTCTCCTGTTTTTCAGATTTTTACTATTCTAGCCTGCCACTATATCCACCATTCTATTTTTACAAATTGCCACCACTTGCCTTTATTGTCATAATTTAAGTATCACAATTTATGAAGTTGTTTAATTGCTTTAATTAGAGACAGTTAAAATAGTAAAACTCTGAGACTGTGCATATGCATAAATTATTATGCATATGTATCGTTTCATTGGTACATATTAAAACAACTTCTTGTATTATTTGGCGTTATTTTGGTGTCAGTACACCCCATTGATACAGGATATTTCACAATTCCTTTATTGTTTTCTTCGTGAAGTAATATACCTATTTTTATTTCACAATTGGATTCCTGTGCTGTTGTTTTCACAACATTGTTCTAGATAATAACTTATCTTTCAACTTGAATGTTCTTTTAATAACTTTGACCGTGACATCCTCAGTAAAACAACTAAAGTGTAAAGCCACACAAAAGGTTGGGAGTGTGATCAATGTAATCAATCATCATCATTTGTAATAAATATGATTGTTTAGAACAACAATAGCAAATTTACAGTCCGATGAAACAGAGGATATGCTTTAAAAATTCTTATACATCCTACTTTTTTGTTAATGTTATGCCAATAATGTTGGTTGTCATTGTACATTAATGGTTACATAATAATGCATATACATTCGATCACTCAATTATCAAGCACTTTGTAGCAATGACATAAACTGTGCTATACATAATCATAATATATAATATCAAGCCGTATATATACATACAAAAGGGAAAAATAGATTTCCTGTTTTTTTTTTGTTGCATACACATGCTACACATATAAGATCACTACACTATAGCAATTTTCTAACAATATTTTGAATGGCATCGATGATACAGGCTAGTAGTATCGTACATATTCACGGTTTCGAGAAGTTGGAAAGGGATATTAAACATGTATCCATCCTAAGAATGTAAATTGTGTAGATCGATTAAGTTGCCAAAATTCGTTGACAAAATCCTTATCGTTTACTTTTTAAAGACCACCTGCCTGTTATGATTGGGTCAATTTAGTTTACATTAGCTGTACATAAATACCAAACGTCGACGTTTTGTGAGAGCCGATCTTATGTATAATAACGTGTATATGCATAATTCATATTAATGTACACACCTATGTATATATATTGATCCAAATATCATTTTAATACATAAAATATATTAGATTTTCTTCTTGAACGATATTTATGCAATTTTTGCTGTATGTATTACCATAATATAAAGTTTATTGCTGGCTATTTTGGAAAATGGCCGAGTGTCGCCGACATAATAAATTTTCGGCTTGGCTCCATAGCTAATATTTAATATTCAGTAGGTTATAATGGAGCAGTGTGCAAAATTTGGTGCTTTTACCCCTATTTGCACTATGGTTTAAATAATCTGCAAGACTATAATTAATCTGCATTGCACCAGCATTGCGACAGCATCGGTTCAGTGTGCCTTGTTTGCTGGGACGTGATCTGGCAACATAGACAGGGACAGTGTATGTTCTAGTGTAGTCATAACAACTTTGTCTCAGTCCGTTTATACACAAAAAGTAGCGGCTTTAAAATAACAAATAACATGTGGATGATGTGTTTACAACTGAATTCTGCTGTGTCCTGCTCGCTCAGCTTGCGTACGCCACGTTCACGTGACTAAAATGAGCATATTCACACAAATTCAAATGACAACAGTTTGAATATCATTCGGCGATACAATCATTAAAACATGTTATATGAGAGTCCTGAATGATGCAGTATGACCACATATATGCAGCATAGTATATCATAATTAAACTGAAAGTCATGTTTTGGAAACTCTACAACAGAATATACTTCCAGGTGGGAACCTTTAAATTTCGTCAAGTCAGCTGTCATGCATGTTTTTACAAGTAGCATCTTTACAACTACCGCATTCTGAAAAAATAATCACTTTGTTTTTGTCACAACTACATGTACACTATGAAAATTACAACTTAATATATTTTAATTTGGAGAAGTTATTTTTAATCAGGGAAATTAGACAAAAATCGTGAAACAAATTCAGTACAAAAATACTTTACAAGGGTCTTGTATAAGGTTTGAGCTAGACACACCTCCTTGCACAACTAACTGGGTTGTCCTTAGGCTTAGCACCTATGTTGCTTTGCATAGATCTGCTAAGCTTAGGAACAACATGGTCGGCTTAGCAAGGAGATGATCATGCCAATTTAACAAAATGCAAACAAATCGCATAAGGGCATGTGTTGCTCCAAACCCACACAACAAAAGAATGAATAGAATCACATTGAAAATAACATACTCAAATATATTATATAGGTTAATATTACAGTTGTTGTTATGATCTAGGTTATGACTGCACGGGTGCTCACGTCGTAGTGGAGATAGCGGGTGTATATCATTGCTATGAGCTGCACACTGACTCTGTGACCCGGGAGGAAGCTGAACAGAGATGCCAAGACAAAGTGGGAGGTCTTCTAGCGGCTGTGGATCGAGAAGATATACAACAGGTCAAACAAAACATACAACACAGGGCCCGTATTCTGGTACATGTTAAGAAATATCGTAGGCTTCAGATTGGTCGAGATGACCAATCCGAAGCCTACGATATATCGTAACTTGTACGTGAATACGGGCCCTGGGCCCGTATTCTCGTACAAGTTACGATAAATCGTAGGCTTCGGATTGGTCGAGATGATCATCTCGACCAATCCGAAGCCTACGATATATCGTAGCTTGTACGTGAATACGGGCCCTGTGCTTCAAAGTATTTTAACGTTGGCGTGCTTAGTATATTTAAATGATGATTTGTTTCATAACCACCAGCTCACTGGACTGTGTCTGTCAATCCAGATTTTTAGAAAAAATGTGTTTATAAATATTGCAGACGTAACTGATAGAAGAGTAACTTGAATCAATCTAAAATGAATGTTTTGTTCTTACTCACTTTTGTTATTATGGAACTAGGTGAGATAAGTATTACATCTTCATGATCAAAAATTTGAATCATGATCATTTAAAGATTTAGTATGCCTAAAAATGGCATTGGCTCGAGCTTTTAAAATATGTAATGTATGGCTATATAATTGGTATGCCTATTACGAGATTACAGGTGTGTCGGCATTCGATCATTGAATATATGAATGCTGTAGGTTAAGTAGAGATTTGCAGTATTTTGTCAAACTTCAAGTCTGGCATACCATGGACTCGGTATCATCCCTATCATCAGAACATGCAGAAAGAGTATACAGATTGATATAGCCTATTTAACATGTAGCTGTCTTCACTTGGTGATTTTGCCATGTCTCCAGTAAATTGCAGAAGATGTAGTTCAAGCTAGTGGGCACTTGACCTTGTTTTGAGACATATATAAAGTTTTATGACGGTTTTTACATAATTCGACCCTGCCAATTCCAAATCCGATGAGTGCCAGATTGTAAACCTTGAGCATTTTTCACAAAACATTAAATTCAAAATGAATTTCTATTGATTTATCATTTTGCTATGTGTGATTTATGGTTTCTAGGTGACTTGGCATCGATAAATTCATTTCTTGGCTTTTTGAGATAGTTTGAACTATATTTGAACTATATTTGACATATAAATCCAAGATGGCCGTCGTTCTTTTATTTCTGAAAAAAAAATCTTGGTCTGTCACCTAGATATGTGTAATTTATGGTCTCTAGGTGTTTTGTGGTCGCGACATTTATTTCTTGTGTATTTTAGATAAATTGACACATGTTTCAACCCATAATTCCAAGATGGCCGCCGTTTTTCTCACTTATAGAAAATATTCTTATTTTATCAGTTACATAATACAGTTTATCGTTTCTAGGTAACTGTTGGTCTTTAAATTCATCTCTTGTTTATTTTGGATAATTTGACCAATATTTCAAACAAACAAGATAGCAGCAGGTTTTTTCATTTATGACATAGTATTATAGTATAGGACTAGTAAACTGAAAAAAAAATATCAGAGACTGAGAAATAATGATTTTACTTTTAATATTTTGAGCAGGCAAAATTGAAGATGGTCGTCATCACTTAAAAAAAGAAAAATAACATTGGCCTATGTTGGTCTAAATTGATATATTGCCTATTGTTATATGATATAGTGATTTACTGATACTTCAGACCAGCAAACGTATTCTGTATGACCCTTTTATGATTAATTTAGTTGTCAATGTATTTTATGGTTTAACTGCAAACTCATTTTATTCCAGGTCAGCCTTAAATCACATGTTTTTCAGGACAGGCCAGCCACTGGATCCCTATGTAATTATCACTGTGTATGTCTATTGTTGTGCATTTATTCAGCACATGGGCTACAAACCCTCGCGGCGAGAAGGGAGCAGGGTTGTATGTTCACATTCGGTATAATACACACTGTGCTATGACGCCATCAGTGCCCTGACGGCACAAGCAGGGGCCTCTTTATGTCTGCTTCTTGTCAACAAGCATACGTGAGATAACTTCACGGTGTCATGAGTGTCGGGCTTGGTGTCGGCCACTGATCACCAAACTTACTCAACCTGGACGGGATAAAAATTCTTTCACAGTCTACTAGTTTTTAATCATCACAACTAACTAACGTTTAAGCAGGTAAATTTTCTATAATAACGATACGAGAAAAGATATTGCTTTCGGCATCAGTTTTTTTATGTTTCGGGCAATTACACACCAGTTGCCAAGATTTCCGATGAGTGTGTATTTGAGCTGTAGTACAAAGGGCCAGCATGTATTCGTACGGAAGCTCATTAGGGTAGGCTTGGACTGATGCTGTTAAAACTAAATGGACGATTGTCTTCATGTTCTGATAGTATTTGCCGTTATTAAGACGGCGATCGTTTGACAATTCTGTCATTCCGAGTTGTCAGTCGGAAGGAGGTTATAATATATAAATGAAACACAATTTAGTGAACATTGATCCGGTGTTGGGCCAATGCTTTGATCCTATTGCAAGACAGGAATGTTCGTGCGAGCGCTGGGGAATGGGGTCAGATGCAGATGGGATAACAATTGGGCTAATATTGTCTCATGCACAAGTCGTTGGTTTGACGCCAGCCCAGCATCTGCAGATGGTGGACCAGCATCGTACCAACGTGGGACATAAGCAAAGTTGGTGTGCGCTGTATTCAGATGATACAATAATTGGGCCAACAGTGTGTCCTAAGATGATGGACCGACATCGTGCCAACGTTTGTTTCAAATAATAATGCCATGCCTATCATTGAGAGAGGAAGGACGGTATGTAGCTATTAAATTCAGGCAATATAAGCTACTATTCTTTTACCTCTCTGAATTTCACTTGGCCTAGAGCTGTAATTGATTACTAAGTCGTGACTAGCTACCGTCTTATGATACCGGTTGGTGATAGATTCGTTCTGTGCGAGGCTGGGCTGCGTTCTACCATGTGATCAGACGCTTACCGTTGATTTGCTCAGGCGCGAATCTTCAAATTCACTCTGCCTATGTTGTGGGCCAGAGAGAGGTATTTTTGTCCTGTATAAGTCGAACCTTAACTGAGAGGGGGTTTTTCTTTTGTATATATTGTCAACGCAGCTGCATGTCCCTCTGTATATAATAAACTGTGTATCAAGCGTCAAGTGTTAAGGACTCCTGACTTGCATCTCTGCCAAAACTTTCCGTAAGTCATCATGAGTCACCATGACTTTTAACAGAAGCAGTAAGAGACGTTCCAAGACTATAATCCCAATGTTATGCCTTTTGTTTCCTAAAGGTAAATACTGTTGATCTTAGATAAAGTGTTGATCTTCGGTAAAGTGTTTGGTAGATTGATTTAACAGAAGTGAAACAAACGAGTCATGTTTTGCTCACACTTGACATCTCTGTTTTTGGCAGGAAAAAATTACACATTTTGAATATATCATTTTTTCTACAGTGCTACACAGTTAGGTGCTGTAATACAATACAGTAATTATTTAACTTTATCAAATATCCAGATAAATATACACTAATTTATTTCTAGATATATATTATTTAATGTCTATGTATTCATGGTATGATGACAGGCGTTGATGGGCCTACTGGTGGATCAGAGCGTCTCTGAGGCGTGGATAGGGGGGCGTATGGAAGATGATGACAAAGTTATTCCTCAATACACTGCCTCTGTCCCGATGAAGCTGTGGCGATGGGAACACAGTAAGTGGACACCAACCCAGCATATGTGAGCAAATACGATTTAAATTACACAATTGTTATAATTGTTTACAAACACACCAGCGGTACATGCAATCACTCGTTTGTCACTCAGATCAGTTTTATTTGCAATGTAGTCGGCACTGAGTAGAAATCAATAAAACAGATAATTTATTATTTTGAATTGTATTTTTCCGATGTGAATATAAATAGCCAATTCATTAGCAGTTTGCGGTTTTTATTTTGTATTTATAAATTATTATTAGTCTAGTATTTTAACAACATAATTTTAAATTTACTAATGGTGGATAGCCCTACAAAATAACATATCTGACTATGATGTAGGCTATTTAGCACGTGAATATTTAAATTGAATAGCTATGACATGGATTTAGTTCAGGCGTGAATCCATCATTAGCCAAAGTGGTAACATCTATAACATCAGTTTGTCAGGCTCTATGAATGTGATTGTGAATATTGATTGTAACGTCACTTTCTTAATGATAATGGCAATTTTGCCAAAAGAAGGAAGATCGAATTCAGGACTATGCCCTACCGAGTGTTCATGTGTTATTTATAGAATGCTTAGTACACAGTACCATAGACTGCACTGCATCTTTCAGACATTTGAACAGTGTATAGCACTGTATATGCACAACATCCATATCAAATATCCGACCCAGTCGGAATTAGAACCCAGTATGTCTGAGTTTCGCGCCACAACTGGTCATCAGGTCGGCCCTCGAATGATGTAATTGTGCTGCCCACAGTGGTTATTTTCTGCAGATTTATATGTAGGCCAAATATACCGTTTTATTGAATCCAGTATATTCGAAACAGTCAACAAAACAAAACTAAATAATCATGGGTAGGATTTCTCTCTTTATGTTTATTATGGTCATTTAGGCCCTATTATATCTTTCTGAGTACGTTTACGTAGGTATAATTATAGCACGTTACTGTGTGTGTATATGACGTAGTCTCTTTTTTCTATTTTAGAATGTACACAGTGTGCCAACAACCTCAATGGTAAGTACATTAATGGAGACTACGCTGATGATCAGCAGATTATTCTGATTTCCTTTTTGTTTTGATTATACTTTGAAGGTGTAATTTGAGATTCAATTTGGGATTCAAATTATCCAAAAAATGAAGGGGTGATTAATTTGTCCTGAGATCCGATTAATGACATTTTTTCAGTAAGAAACCTTCCAAATTATCAACAACCTAACCATTGTTACATTGCCAGCTGGATATATTTTTGTTATTATTAACTGATAGGCAGCCGACTCATATATGTACGTTGAGATTATTGTAAAATCATGCATCATTTTTTATATGATTTCTATGATTGAATTTATTTTCCAATGCTTATCGTATCGGTAGTCCGTCCGGTTAGTCTTGCGAAACTGACTGCCACAATTTGCAGTAAAAATGGTACGATTAACTTTAAAACCACCACACTATTATTCGAGAGGTATTATACAATCGGACATTTCGAAAAAAATACTTCATTTTTGGAGTTCTGCAGTGGAAACTTTGTGCTGTCACAGTTATTGTTATAGAAAGACAAGGCCACACAATATCAATTCACAAAGATCACACGTAAATGAGTGATCCAGGGGCGTGCCCAGGTGAGTTTTTTGGTTACCCGGAAACCCCCTCTCATCTGATATAAAGCAAAAATGTTTATTTATGAACAGTTCTGCTAATCACGCATTCCATGCATGGTTCTTATAAAACACAATGATTCACCCCCGATATGTTATGAAGCTTGGTTATCACATCTTGCCAAGTCAATGTCTGATCCGTGCAGACCGTGTGTCTGGCCTTGACAACATGCATACACTGCAACCATAGGCGGAGAGCTGGGTGATGACAACATGAATATTAATCAGCTTCTGTGAATGATGTCAACGGTCCTGTAGCTGCAGAGTAAAAGGTCACACTCAGGTCAGCTCACATATTTGTCTGAAGTTGATGTGACTGGTCAGAGAGAACTTGGTGATGTGCGCATATCATATAGTCGCTTGTTCAAGGAGTTTGCCTGCGGCATACAATTTGATAGTTCTCTGTTGCCAGGGTGTGTTGTGTGTACATCATCTTGCTCTCAGACATTGCTATAACAGTAGTAGGCCTACCAATAAGGAGACAAATTCAACTGTCGACATTTATTTGACATAGCAGTTGAGTGTAGTTGTTACACATACGCTAATGCTATAACACACATTGAACCTGTCACAATACGTTTTCAGGTACTAAATAATCTAAATGCAATTTATGGAATCTACGTTTTTTATGTTTACTTTAATATTAATTGCTATAACGTCATCTGCCCATTGAATAGTTTTTATCAATCCTGTCAGAAACTTGTATTGATTATCGGTATTTTACGTAAATGGTGTCTAATATTAATCAGTTCTGCCACATTTTATTGTAGAAACGATGCTCGCTATGGAATTTGCACAAGGCTGTTATGGTGAATGGACTGGAAATCCAGATTTTCACCATGATCCAGGAATGACCGCAGAACAAGAGAACAATATGACACCAGAGTTGTGTGCTGACGCATGCAGAAATGCCTCATTTCTCTTTGCAGGATTAGTGAGTTTACAATCTTTCAGTTAATCTAGTCAAATCTGTTTAGGATTTGAAACGTCCACACAATTGGGTTTGTGTGAAGCGGTAGATGATAAGATTACGGCCTTTTTTAAATATGACTCGTGTTCTTGTGGCAAAATATATAATATCAATATTGCCATGAACTTGTCAATACCAGGCTCACGTTTAGGCTCACGTTGTTATTCATTCTCACCGATCACAACCATTGAGAAGAGACCTAAGCCTACTCACCAAGGTGATATGTTATACCTGGTTCAAATCTGCTCATCACCCATTTTTAAATAGTACAATGGTAATGCCAGTTTAACTGACACATTCACAGACAGTACTATATTTCATCCATTTGAAGCTGCAATTTTCAATTTTGAGCGAAAACACACTGAGCAATTGTATATGCTTATAGGTCATTAATAATATATTTCATAAATTGCATGTAAATTATTTGGTAGCTGCAATTTTCAATTTTGAGCGAAAACACACTGAGCAATTGTATATGCTTATAGGTCATTAATAATGTATTTCATAAATTGCATGTAAATTATTTGGTAACTGAAAACTTATCATGATAGTTTAAACGTTTAAAGACGTCTTCAATAGGCCTATGTTTAACAATGCATTTAATTTGTTCTACGTTTGAAATCTTATTTTGGAACATTAGAACACTTTGTTGTTCGTGTACCGAATTAAATTTTCTATTTAAACGAGGCTAGTCATCTCTATAACATGATTAGCGATAGAGGCTTACCCCCATAAAAAATTGTCTAATGGTATATTACAAGTACTTTCAGTCGTAGTTTCTATAGCTTAAGGATTAATACAACAGATATAATATGATATCCTACAGCAAAAATACAAAGAATGCCGATGTGGTAACTATTTTGGCTCCTATGGCGAGGAAAGTCCATGTAACAACCGGTGTACCGGGGACCTGAATAAATGGTGTGGAGGTAAAGTTCATAATTCAAAATAAATTAAATAATTAAGCTTATTTTATTTGATTAATTCTTCAATATATGATTTAACAGTTTAATAATGAAATACTACTGCCCATAGGAAGGCACGCAGGCTGGTAGACTGAATCTCAATCCATGTAGTAATTTATATTTACTTAATGTTTATTGTTTACCAAACTGTCACCTCTACATTCTTAGATAAAACACTGTAAATTAAACAGAAACAAAGTCACACGTATTACCACGTCACACATGTTACCATGTCACACATGTTACCACGTCACACATGTTACCAAGTCACACATGTTACCATGCCACACATGGGTCCATGTCACACATGTTACCTTGTCACACATATTACCATGTCACACATGTTACCATGTCACACATGTTACCATGTCACACATGTTCCCATGTCACACATGTTACCACGTCACACATGTTACCAATGCACACATGTTACCATGTCACACAAGTTACCATGTCACACATGTTACCATGTCACACGTGTTGCAATGTCACACATGTTACCATGTCACACATGTTACCATGTCACACATGTTACCATGTCACACATGTTACCATGTCACACATGTTACCATGTCACACATGTTACCACGTCACACATGTTACCAAGTCACACATGTTACCATGCCACACATGTTACCATGTCACACATGTTACCATGTCACACATGTTACCATGTCACACATATTACCATGTCAAACATGTTACCATGTCACACATGTTACCATGTCACACATGTTCCCATGTCACACATGTTACCACGTCACACATGTTACCATGTCACACATGTTACCATGTCACACAAGTTACCATGTCACACATGTTACCATGTCACACGTGTTGCAATGTCACACATGTTACCATGTCACACATGTCGACATGTCACACATGTTACCATGTCACACATGTCACCATGTCACACATGTTACCATGTCACACATGTTACCTTGTCACACATATCGCCATGTAACACATGTCTCCATGCCAGTCAGTCATATTTGCCACTAAATCTCTGACGATGTTATATATAGATATATACTTATTTGTTTTTCAACAGGAAATGGTAGAATTTCTGTATACAGCTCTAAGATGCCAGGTAAGACTATTTAGTTATTTTTTTAAATAACACACTCGGGAGTTTGTGACAAATATTGTTACCCGCAAATAAATAACAATGAATGACATTCGTTGATTAGTTCTTTGGATCATTTGGATGATCAAATATAATATGAGCTATTATACTTGCTCTGAACATTATTGTCTTCTGGTAGAGGGCACGATAGTTCCTACATGACTTTTACATAAAATAACTCATATGCGCTATATAGTAATTATCCAATAATTTTTTTATATTTTCGTTTCATTAGTATGTGAGATAGTAATTGAAATTATCCTATTCTAAATATGTGTGCAATGTTTCAGAGCAGTACAGTATATGGAAAGAGAAAGAACCTAAAGTCGGAGACTCGTGGGAGCATTGTGGTACCCTGGATAGAGTTAGCTACGAATCTGGAGACAACTATGAATTTGTCAACTACAAATGCTATGAAACACGTACATTCATTTGCGAGTTGCGTAAGTACCCTAAGGGATCCTGTTTATTGAAACATCAAGTGATTTACATTTCATATAATGCTTCATTAAATAAATCATCTATTTATTGGGATCATAAATACCGAGCTTTTGCAAATCCCTCATTGTTGTCCTAATTTTCGATAATTGATGAGTTCTTCTAATAATTGACAAATATTTAAAATAAATCATATAACATTTTGTATTTTCACACAATGACGTTTGCACTATTAATACCAATGCCATACCACACCGATGCTATATCTTCGAATGGACCCTGAAATAATTACGTTACTAAATATCAGTTCGGATAATGCAATTGTGCGAGTTATTTTATTTCATTAATATTCATTTGAGCTTGAAAATTGCATTTGCCTTTTTTTCATTAAAATGTTGAAGTTTCTTTTATTATTCTTGCGATGTCAAATGTTTGAAGGTTGACTTGACATCAACGTTATCACGTTAATTCGATTTCCATTACTGACGGCAAATTAAGATCAATTGCCCACTGATCAAGCTGATATAGAATACCAACACTCCATTTTATTATGTTGTTTTAGCTCTTCCTATTTGTGATGACAGTCAAGGAAGTGGAGTGTACAGGATTGTACTCGGAGAATGCCTGTATTTCAGCCATCCAGTCGAAGAGGAAAAAACATGGTACGATGCCAAGCAATTGTGTGCCAACAGAGGAGGTAATCTACTCTTCGATAAAAGTGAGGAATTCCACACTGATCTGAACATGGAGATGTTGGATTTATATGAAGGAGGCAATTTAGGAGAATCCACCTGGGTAGGACTGACTAAATTCATCTGGTACTGGCCTTCAGGTATGAATGACATGTGAGGTGCTGTTCCTTTCTAGTATATATTTGTAGCAACACTAACCCAACTTCTTTCGTTTGTTGGTTATATATTCGCTCATATCAAACTTATCGGTTTCACTAAATCTCAAATTAATCAGGGACAATTAGGCGATTTTTTAGCAAAACCTAAAGCAAATTCCTTACCAAAAAAATATTTCCCATGACATAGTATAGGGTCTGAGCTAACTTCTGACAGTTTGTTTACGCTCAACCGTCATAGGAGGGTTTTTTACAGAGCAAAATGTAAGATGGCCGAAATCGCTAATGAAAAAAATCGAAACCAGACATATTTTGTCATGGCATGCTAATTTACCCTACATTTTATCAGGGGTGGGTAGACAGTTACGTTAAATGCAGTATTATTTTTAAAATAAAATTATATCAACAGGAGAAAAACCACCATGGCCGCCAAAAAACAGCAAAGCACGATAGTGATCAGCAAATGGTCATGCTTGACTTTTTGGTTTTGAAAGTGGAACATGCAAATCGTATGTTATCGATTACTATTGTTAAATGTAAGCTGCTTTTTATAATGAGGAACAACGTTTGTTGTCACTGTTAGTTGTATGTGTAATAAATATTGTGTATGTGTAGTGCATATAAAAATGTAGATTGTAATAAGTTAGGAGCTTTTTTGAGTGGCAAAATGTTCCAAAGAGTCGAATGTACTAATAACATAGATGTTGATCTGGTCTGGGGATGTTGCTTCTAGTGCTACGGTGATGTAGGAAGATCAAATGTACCCCGGAAATTTACCACCTTGGACAAAAGCTAAGAAGTTTAATAAAGGTCATCATTGGAATAAATTTAGAAAAGTAGGAAATTAATTACATAAATTATTGCAGTTCAAGCACAACCAGTTCATTGTTGATTAGCCTGAAACACTAAAAGAAAACCCTCAACGATTCTGGTCTTTTTGTAGATCGAAAACAAAAAAAATATAGAACAAATTGTCATGAAGGTCTAAGATCCCAATGACATGGCTTGTATGTTCAATGAATATTTTAAATTAGCTTCTAAAAAAACAATACTGGTGAGTCATTAGCGTTTGTAGTGGCTGAGATAGATATCAAAGTGGCTGTGATGACTTCCTCAGTGGCCAAGATCAGTTTTTTGTGGCTGAGATCACTTTTAAAGTGCCTGTGATAACGTCTTCAGTGGTTAAGATCACTTTTGTAGAGACCGAAATCAATTTTTAAGTGGCTGATATCAGTGTGTTAGTGGCCAAGATCACCGTTGTAGTGGTTAAGATAATTTTCAAAATGGATATGATCACGTCTTCAGTGGCTAAGATCTCTTATATAGTGGTTTAGATAACTTTAAAAGTGGCTGTGGTCACTTCGTTAGTGACCAAGATCACTTTTGTACTGAATAAGACAACTTCAAAGTGGCTGTGATCACTTCTTCGGTGGTAAATATATTTTTTGGTTGGCTGACCTCAGTTTTTTAGTGACCAAGATCACCTTTGTGGTGACTGAGATACTTTTTAAAGAGGCTATGATTACTTATCCGGTGACCAAGATCATTTATGTAGTGGGTGAGATGATTTTTAAAGTGGCTGCGATGACTTGTTTAGTGGTCAAGTTTATTTTGTTTGTGATCAAGATCACCTTTTTGATTGCCTGAGATAACTTTTATTATGGCTGTAATGATTTCTTCAGTGTCCAAGATCAGTTCGTTTGTGGCCAAGGTCACATTTGTAGTGGCTCAGATAACGTTTAAGGTGGTTTCAGTGGCTGGCATCAGTTTGTTGGTGACCAAGATTACTTTGTAGTGGCTGAGATAATTATTAAGGGCAATGTGATCACTTCTTATGTGGCTAAGATCACTTTTGTAATGGCTGAGATAATCTTTAGTGACTGACTTCAGTTTGGTAAAAGCCAAGATCACCGTTGTAGTGGCTGAGATAATTATTAAGGAGCATGTGGTCACTTCTTCAGTGGCTGAAATCACTTATGTAGTGGCTGAGATAACTTTGAAAGTGGCTGTGATCACTTTTTTCAGTGGCCAAGATCAGTGGTTGTGATAACTTTTAATGTTGATGTATCTTCTTCGGTGGCTAAGTTCATTTTTGAAGTGGCTGGTGTATTTTTAAAGTGGCTTCAGTGGCTGACATCAGTTTGTTAGTGGCCAAGATCACTTTTGAGATAATTATTAACGAGGATGTGATAGCTTCTTAAATGATCAGTACATTATATGGGATATTGACTCAATATACATGTTTCGGTAATGACAGCACAAATTTGCATAAAAATTCCACATGGGACATTTTTTCAGCTTGATAACATAGCTAATCGTTTTCTACGTTTTTTTTCAAGCTAGATACACCAATTAGAAGTATATTTCCGAAGGTGCATGGGAACCCTATTTTTCGACTAGACTAATAAGCTTATCAAAGCCACATGCAAAGGTTATAAAAATAATTTCAAATACTAGCAAAAAAATGTGAAACATGAAAAATAGAAAAACACAAGACGGAAAGTGAAATGAAATGTAATTGAAACAAGACTACAGACAGACGCAAAAAATGTTCCATCAATGACACATTTGGCGGCCATTTCGTTTTTTATGTTGTTTATTTATTGTAAAACAACTTGCAATCCTTTAGTCAGCACATTTGTAAACAAATTGATGATTAATTATCACTCCCTATGTTATTTCTGTGAGATTCTCGGCCATTTTGGATTTTACCCTCCTAAAAATTATCTTATGAATATCCAGAGTAAACAAATTTTGTGTGGCTAGTTCAGACCTTATACAATACCGTGGTACAAAAATAGTTTCGTAAGGAATTTGTTTTTGTTTTTTTTCTAATTTTTCCCTGACTTATTGGCTACGCTGTTGCACAGAATACTGTAATTTTTGGTGCCATGTTTGCTAAACAAATGTTCTAGTTGCCATATCCAGTATCTTTTCGTTTCTACTGAAAAAGTTTATCTACATTAAGATTATATTGTATTATAAAAAAAAACCCTGGAAAAACCCCCATTTGTTTGTTACAGGTAACGATTTGACATACTTTCGTTTCGGGTCGGGTCAGCCAGATAAACATCAGCGCTGTATGCACATGAAAGACGACAACCTATGGTATTCTGATGAGTGTGACGCTACCGATACAAGAGCTTTTATTTGTCAACAAGGTTAGTACTGTATCGTGTATTATTGTGGATATAAATGTTAGCTATCATATTGGAAGTATCTCGACCGTGCTCATTAAAATAGGTGACATGTAGATAATTATTTCAGGAAGTCGGGCCATCTACATTGATGGTTGGTTGACAAATAACAATACTGATAGCTCTGACTTGAGTTTCGCATCTGCCACTGCTTTGGAAGCTTACATTTTCTAATCTTTTACCATATATCTCTAGAACTTCTCTATAAAATCAAATGATCCCAAGTAATATATACTTTGGGAAATGCGATATATTCTTCCATTTTGTCAATAAATCATTTTTAGCCCGCCTTTTAATTTTAATTAAAAAAGTGGGCTATTGCAATTGAAGTTAGGCGTCGGCAGCGTTGCGTCGGCGTCGGCGTTACCATTCCCTTTTGGGCACGATAACTTGAATAGTTTTCTCATGTATCCTTCCCAAATTTGTTATGCATTTTACAAATGACCAGTTCTCTTACAAAAAATGTTGTGCATGTTACTAATAGCAGTTCTCGGACAAGTTCAATAATGGCTAAAGAAAAATTAAATGACCGATTTATTGCGATATTTTGCATTATACATCAATAATTTGACCTTGTGGGCGCGATAAAATGAAAGTTTTTCATTTATCCTGCTCAAATTTGTTATGCATATTACTAATGAACAGTTTTCGGACAAGTTCGATAACGGCTGAAAAAAATCAAAATGGCCGATTTATTGCGATTTTTTGCATTTTACGGGGATCATTTTACCTTGTGGGCGCAATTACTTTAAGTTCAATAATAACGGCGGGCTATCGTCGGGTGTGCTTTTGTTTAAATGTACATGTACATGTGGTTTTCCTTCATAATGTATGTTATTTATATTTGTATCAAAAAATATAGTTGCATCTCTTTACAATTATGATTTACCCTTGTAAGCCGCCATCCCTTTATCTTCTTTATGTACTGTTGCACACACCAAGCCATTTATGGCCCGAGTTTAATAAACTATTGTCTATTTTCTTTTCACTTTGAAATTTGAATTACAGTCGTACATCGATGTGAATAAAGCGATCCGATTTGACGGTACATGCTGTATTAGCCTGAATGCGACATGAAAAAAGGGTGGATCATTCAACATGCAAAGTGATCTTTCTTATAATTAATTTTCACCTTATGGAAAATATAATTTCCAGATTGTATTGCGTAGAAAACGTTCGTGAAACAGCATGTTTTCAAATTGCCAAATATTTATTCTCTGTACAAATATTTTCAAAATTTCATGTAAATTGTTATAGTCGAAATTGCATGAAATTAAATAACGCCATCACAGTTACAGTATTAATACATTAACTAATACGATTTGAAGTGACGTATTTGTCATGTATGTTAACTATGTTGTTTTCAAGGGTAGATCTAATCACTATGTTGAAACGTGTCTAATAAGTACTGAATATAAGCTGTTGTTATGTTATAAAAAAAACAATCACTATCCACAGAACTATCTGGATCATATACTAGCCTGCAAACTACAACGCACAATGAGCTGCATAAATCAACAGAGTCACCAATCTTGTCAACGTATGGAATGGAACCAGTGACCACACAGAGTTCACCAACAACTCAAGTTTCTGTTGATAGTTGTAAAGACCTGAACGGACAATGGACATCTAAGCACACATCAGAAAGGCTGACCCTGATTCATAATGCAGATGACAGTCTGGACGGCTTGTATAACCCATGTCCCAACTGTGGATGGTTGGGTGTTGATGGGAGTAAGGCAATCATAGAGCATACATTAGGCTTTGTGGTGATTGGTCAGGGTGGTGATGTTGTCATATCCTTGGCAGGTAGGCTTACGGTAGTTTATTATATTATAAGTGAATCCTAAATTCGAGTAATGCCATGCAATGGAACACAATGCAATATTAATAGTACAGCAACAGAGGGACTAAATGTTGGAGGCACCGGCGCCACAACATTTGACCACATGTCTAGAATTAATGCCAGAGCTCTCTGGATACAGAATCTTGTTGATAACATTGACGGATATTTAAGCGGACTGATAGATTTACATTTGTGTACACTTACCAAATTTTCGATAAAATATTCCATAAATGTGATCTTCACGTCTATCTCACCTTCTCATAATGTTGGGCCATCCAAATAGAATAATGGTGAATTCAGTTTTTTCTATCCATCAAAGATGGCACCCCAAAAAATACGAGAAAGCACATATTTCACTCATCGAACTGATGAATTGAAAATTAACATACCCGAGGACCCTCCGTAGTCTACCGTGATATATTTTAGCACTAAATATCTTATTATTCATGTATTCACCGCTAAAATATTCAAAATGAAAGATTTCACTTCAAAGAACATGTTCAATAATGCGTTTCATAGAAAATCATTAATCTTGGATTCCGTCGTAAATATTATTTGCTGATACTCAAATACCGGAACAAACATTAAAATGTAAGATTAGAAACCAAAACCGAGTTTGTGAAACGAAATTTAAGCAAAGCATATTTAATATTTAATTATTTTATTGCGGCCATTACTAAATTTGCTTTTATGATCAATTATCAAAAAAAAACAAGCATTGATAACCTAATTCAGATTTAAGGGATGTATCAGAACAAATAGTAGCGCTGAACCTTTTGGCTTAAATTATTTGTAAAAAATTAAAGAAATTGATTTTTTTCAATTGCATTATGCGACATACTAAAACTAGCTAAAATAAATCCTCGAGATGGGATGCTACAGCAAAATCATATTTTTTTATATTGTGATGGAGTGCGAGGGACGTGAAAATCACATTTCAGCGAGTATTTTATCTAAAAATTGGGTACTTGTACAAAAGTGTCAAATTCTCTGATTTCCAGCAATGTCATCAACCAGAGTCTGTATTGACTCCTGGGAACAATTTGGACAAGTTTTTCTAACGCCGGTTTAGTTAACTGCTTAAACATGCCTCTATCTTGGTGTCTGCTGCTGTACTATAATTATGAGCGTTCAAAAGAGGATGTTTTTTATATTCTGTTTTATGAAGTAAACGTGGCGCCTGCTTGAGTATCGGATAATAAAATTAATAAAATACTTCATCACATACTATATAGTTATTGAAGTATAATATATGTATCCCTTGCCAGATTTGCGTAATTGTTGCAAATTTGAATAAATTGCTTTAAAGAGACTTATACTTCTAAAATTTGAAACTGTTCTGATGTTTTCTTGGTAATTATATAAAGTTGCTTAATCTGACAACTGGAGGTGGGGGGGGGGGGTTGAGCTACAGTGGTAGATCAGTAAAATATATTATTATGCGTAAGGCAATAACTTCTGGAGGCTCTATTTTGTGGTATTAATTCATTCCTTTTTTTCTCACTAATAGCTGTGAAATTCATTTATACTTTTTTCCCTGTAGGTGAATGTTACATTTGTGACGGAGAAGAAGTGTTGCATTTCCACAGACTATCATATGATCTAGACCAGGGCGCAGACGCAGCATGTAACGGCGATGACACTCAAACAACAGTAACGGAGGAGACTGTGTATTACAGGGCATAGATACGATGTGTCAAGCTTCAAGAAAGAAAATGAAAGAAAATTAGCCAGACGAAAACTGACATTGACTTTCAGAATATATTGGAATTAATAAAGTAATCATTGAAACACACGAATGGCAAAGACAACCCGCATTTACGAGCACCTAACCTTTACTTTGCTGATCACGACTTTTGTCGTTTTTTTTTGTTTTATTTTCTGACCAAACACTGATATTGGGAACAAAATGTGTTTTTCAACATACGGATTTGCAAAAGATATATCCTTAATTATAGTCATTTTTTTTCAACCTGACAAATGATTAATTTTCACCCACTTGAAGTTGTGGGTCGCGGTAGCGAGACACAACCTCAAGTGGGTGAAAATTTAAATAAATTAACTTAGCACGATTATTGTTGATATGAAGGCATCGATTCAATCCACTTTACCAGATTAATTATAGTCAGATTCACATTAAATTCATCAACCAGGATTATTGAATGTCGAGGATTTCTCAGTCAATTCTCAACCAATTTTCACAAAATTTTACACACACTATTTCCCATTCATGTCGTGACTACCCTGAAAGTTTTGCGAAGTTTTAATATATTGTAGAAGTTAGACCATTTGACATGTATTACAATTCTGAGACGAAGCTAATGGGTTTATAGAGGGCAACATTTTATTTATTTATTTACAACATGTCAAATGGTGTAGCTTCTAAAATATATTTATCAAAACTTCGCGAAACTTTCCGGGTAGTCACGACATGAATGGAAAATAGTGTGCGTAAAATTGCATGAAAAATGGTTGAGAATTGACTGAGAAATCGGCGAAAATCATTCACCACGGTTAATGTGAATTCGACTATAACACAATTTGTTAATTATATCTGCAGCGGGATACAAGTAACACAAATTGTCATCTGTTTTATCGCATCAAAGATATCTCCTAGCCAAGACGAGACATTGACATAATGTAAGTTTGTTTCCGAGGCTGCCACAACATTGAACCAATATTGGAGCATTGTTTCGAGGTTCCTGGGGTGTCTTAAACCTCATAACACCATCTTGTTTTTTTCGACAAATGTCAAAATCAGCTTGGAAACCTTTCATCTGCACTGTAGTTCTAATGCCCAATGTGCCATCATTAAAATATTTATATATTTTTTGCAATGTCGAGGAGTTGAAGCCATTAAGCACACCAGTGTGTGGTGTTCTCAATTTAGAATAGCTTTCTCCCCTTTTTGAGATAATTATAAATCAGTGGCCAAGGGGTGGTAGATCACCTGCTTCAGCTTGATGGCCTTAACTGCTCGAGTGAATAAATACACATTACGCTTGGATAAAATACAACTCAAAAAGGTATAATCTTCTTTCACATCCGTAAACAATTGCGCCATAATCAAAATAAAATATAAACAATATTTTGCCACTAAATAGTTATGACGTCACTTCGCAGATTTAAAAAAAAATTGCTAAATTTGCTATATATTTATTATATATTAGAAAAAATGTATATGTTAGGATTAACTTCAACCACCAATTGGTCGAGAAAGGTGCATACATATGTGTGTAGGAAATGTAAAAAAAACTATGTTTTCGGCACATGTGACTGAAATATGTCAATTAGTATACTTCAATTACAATATAATAATACTGTGACTGATCAGAGCGATTAAACACTGTTAAAGATGATAATATTATTCCCACCAAAAAGCTGCGAATTTTTTCTATACCCACAGAAGCAAAAAAAAAGTTAGTCTGTATTTCAGGCAAATGTATTTTGTTATAGTTAATTCATGACCATGCTAGTTTTCGCTACATGGTGTGTGGTCAATTTCAAAAAGATAATTGTTTTTAATAGCCATACTGCTTTTGAATTAACTCAATTTTATTCTATATATAGTTCTCACCGAGTTATCTAGTTTGACAAGTCGTATCTTTTAGAAATTATTTTTTTTATTCCACGTAAATATTTAGACCTGGTGTTTCCATCTTCTATTACTATTTCAGACGAATGGCGAAGACGGTATTTGATATAGAAGAATGTTACAAATAAATTACAGCCATTACTATTAAGCCCCAATTGTCAAATTATGTGCGCGCATCGTTGGAAGGATTAAAATAATTAGAAAATGGATTTCACTTATGGTCGGTCGTTTATGATTATGTAACGTGTTAACCAGAAAATTCACTTTCAACCAATGTGTGTCTTATGACACCATGATGGTCACCCTGTCGATTTATGTACAATTATTTGATTACGTGTTGAACTTAGCTCAATATTTTTCAGCCCATAGATGCACCACGAGGACCCTTGTATTACATTTTGTATTGTTCCAATTGGTCAATAAAAATCAGCTTATACAGATGCATCACGTGGCATCCCAAGAAAAAAACATCCTTTGAACCAATGCTGGATCAGCACCGTATACAGTAGACCAACATAAAACCAACATTGGGTCAACGTCTCGTGTTTTATGGGATAATTACAACACAATTAATTGAATGAAAATATTCGAACACAAAAATGACGATCTTACATTTGTGATATTTGAGATGTTATTATACTTATATATTTTCAAAGCATATACCGTGATAACTGTTGTTTATATGCGGGCTGATCTACTGATCGATTAGTAAGACATTGATGCAGTGGCTATT
Organism: Flabesymbios commensalis; assembly: GCA_964017125.1. Lineage (NCBI taxonomy): Eukaryota > Metazoa > Annelida > Polychaeta > Terebellida > Flabelligeridae > Flabesymbios > Flabesymbios commensalis. The sequence continues at coordinate 66,868 of CAXHKU010000089.1, forward strand.
CCATCTAATCTGGATATAGTGGAGTGAAACTAATCGATTAATGTCATATATCCATCCCAGTATATATGACATAGGTGCATGTAATGACACAGATGAAGTGGAGGCCAAGCTTGTGGCAGATAATTGTAACATAATCTAGGACACACATTTTGGTAAGGATTCGTGTCCATTGTTATTATCGAATTTCCAGCTAGCACGATGTGTTGACACAGTGTTGTTTTAAGGTTGGTCAGTAACTGACCTATAATGAAAAATGACTGTACATATATCTAGCATAAAATATATTAATAGTTGTAATATATAGCTTAACTTTCTTTGATTTTTAATAGATATATTTACAAGAAGAAATATCTAGTGGGACATCTTTTTATCGGCCAGCGTTTCTTCTGCAATATTGTTGTTGGAAAAAACAGCATATACATTTTTTTTTAATCTGCCTTCACTCCACTTTTGCCAATGGTCCCAGATGGCACATTTTATTTCTAGCAATTTTTTTTAGTAAGGTAAAAACATTTGGCGATCGATTAATAAAAAAAAAATATCCACTTGCACAATCTTGGAATTCGTCCTCACCTAGATAATACAAGATCGAATTGTTCAGAGAAAATCAACCTACATCAACTTCATTGATTTCGAAAAAGCATTCGACTGGATAAATCGTGACTTTTTGCTCAATAAACATACTATGAACAGTATTGACGGAAAAAAATATTTGGCTATAAAATCCTTATATTGTCAAACATCGTCGTATGTAGAGCCTAATAATATATTATCTAACTCTTTTAACACTAAATCGGGAGTGCGACAGTGGGATAATTTATCCCCCACTTTTTTTTATATTTTTATAAATGATTTATCTAACGAGCTGAAAACTCTTAATCTTGGTGTACATATCGGCCCGGATATAATATTATCTCATCTTTTATACGATGAAGACTATATATATTCTATGAAAATACACGAGAAAATGCTACTTCAGGCCAAGTCTGTACACTGTTGAGGAAAATATTCGGGGATAATATATGATGCACATGTCCTATGCTGTTTTTGGTTGCATGTATCTATTTTCTAGATAACATGATCGAGAGCTTGATATGCCTCACAGCTGGGGTTTTAAGTACAGTTGTGGCTCCTCTGGGGGAATCCAAGGCAAATGTCAAATGAAGCTATGGATCGGAGACCACTAGGAAACATTGAACAAGGAATGGTGAATGTGGGAAGGAAGAGTGTCATCCATATTGTACAGACACTGATATCAGCAGCCAATATCAAATAAGAATGTGGAGAGAGTTTTGCATCGCCCAGCAGAGAGACATCCGCTCCTACGTATGAAAGTAACGAAACAGATTTGTGACGGAACCGTTAGTGTCTGGTTTGTACCCATGGACAAAATTATTATTAAAATGGAAGAACTCCCGGATAAAGTATGGCTCGATGTGATAAATAAAGAACTCTCAGTGGCGGAAATAAATCTGGAAGAAGGCCCCTTGTGGCATGTGAAGTTTTTGCCAACCATTAACCGGGAAGAGACAGATGGTAGCTTATCAATGCGCCCTGGTATTCAACATGTCATATCTAATACTAATTCAATGTTACATCTATGTAATGAAGTTTTATCAAATTTGGAAGATGAATTGAAAGGAATTACAAAAGTAGAAAAGCTGGAGTCGTTACCACTCCCTGCGTCTTTATGTGATATAGCTGACATAACAAACACACTTCCTGTTTCACTCAAATTCTGTCAACTATTCGATAGCTTAATTCCATACATCTTGGGGGCGATTGTGAGAAAATTAGTACTCAAAGATAGAACTGTGTGGATCAACAAGATAAAGAATAATCCTAGCACTGTTCCTCAAACTGGTACTATTCCAATGGTCTTTAACAAAAGTGAAACCGAAAAGTTTTTAAATTCATGTAAAACTCATTCTGTGTCACCTCTTGCAGCTTTCAGACTGCATCATTGATAATATTAACTAATCAATTAAATATTCACGGAGAAGTAGAATTCGACACAACTGTCAATCTTCGTCCATTATACATTGAGCGTAAGGCAAGCAAAATATACCAAGAGCTACATACTTAACATGTCTTGGTTGTAGGGTTAAAGTTACAGAGGAAAACGAACAAGTTGATTTCTGGAATTTGCTAAATGTTGCAGACATGCTGTTCATCAAGATTTGCTGGCTCGCGCAGAGAAAAGAATGCAGTTACTTTCTATTCTAAAAACGGTGTGGCGTGAAATTATGGTCTCAAAACCCGAAAATGTCACCTCCCTAATCAGATTTGGAAACTTTGGGAACTGTTCATGTTTGGATAGAAACGACGATTCTTGTATTCGAGATATTGCTATATATGGCACCGCTTCGAGACCTAGACCACTGTGCCGGCCTCCTTTATTTTGAAAAAAAGCGTTTTTGCTGTTGTTAAAATAGGGCTGGTAATGGCTGGTATGGGGTCACTTATCAGGGGGTTATTACACGTGAGATTGGGGAACTGCAACACATACGTTTGAGTACATTGCGCCTATCCGGAAGTATACAATATGGCTTGGCTTGTCTAAAAAATATTTGTTATTTGAATTTATAAAACTTTGCCCTTGCAATGACCTTGAGGTGACCTTTGAGTGACCCAAATTTCGCTTGCTGACAAAGCCCCTGCCGAATCCCATATATGTACATTATTGTTAATATACTTTGTAGATCCACAGTTACAGCAACGTTGGATACAGCCATATATTAACCCTTTTTTTAAAATTCAAGGCTGAATTTTCCATTGTCATCTTCATCCACTACAAGCCGCTAATTGCTATCGCAATTATCGACTTGTAGTGGATGAAGATGATTTGAGGTGGGTGAAAAAATAATACCATCATACCAGAACACGTGCATTTCCATTAAATGACCACCATTATCCCTGGGTCTTGGTATGCACTCAGGCCTGAGAGCCAAAGAGTTTGCAATTAAAGTTGAGATATGGATAGGCTAGAAGTTAAATATACTTGAAAAAAATATTACGGAACTCAAAAAACCTTACACAATAGATTATGTCTGAAAGTATACATTTTAAAATGTATTATGGAAATCTAAAAGCTCTGTGAATGTAAAATACATTTTTAGTACAAGAATGCCAGAACATTCTCTAACATCTATGAAAACCTAAATCATGTGTCTCCAAGCTGAAATAGGATTTTAAAGGGATTTTTAAAACTTTTGCAATTGTCACCCATTTTTACAATAGTTAGTCGGTTTATTTCAGGTCAAACTAACTCTAGCCCAATATGTATGAGTCCATTTGTTTATACTAGATAACCTGTCGCATACAATATGTTCCTCTTAAGACCTTCCGGCGTGTTCCTATTTGAAAATAATCACGATTGTCAAAATCATGTTTTTACAATGGAAAAGATTTGGTAGCCCTACTTTTGAAAATCGATCAAGTTGAGTAGGGGAAATTATTGAGGGTTAATTGAATTTTAAATGGCCATTGGCCATCTTCTGGGTCAAGATCTCGATGTGTGCCTGCAACATGGTGAAATAAACCTCCTGTGGCCTATGATCGAAATAATGTGACAAGTTAAGTTTTCGCACTGCTGTGTACCAATGCAAATACAAGTACACAGGTATAAACGTTACAAACAACAAAGGGACAAGTGGAAACGACAATCAAGTCCTTACTATTATTATGGCAAATCCTTACTATTATTACTTGTCTCAAAAGTGACCTGCGCAGATGTTACGTTATTGAAAAATGTGAAAATAGACGAGAGTGTAGGCAACCATCGGGCTATGGTTTTGCAAAATATTCCATTATTTTAGTATGAAAAGGACTAAATCTAAATAACTGATTGTCAATGCCTCATATGTCAAGTATCCCGGGGTTGAAATTGATCACACAGTCCATATACAGCCCGACACTCAAAATAACAGAAAGTATATAACTAGAAAGAGTTGCTCGGAAACGAACACGAAAGCAGCCCTCCGTTATCGCCAGTTGGCCATTTTAAATTTGCTATAGATCAGCAAACTTTCTCAATGTTTATTTTATATTACCGCTTCAGCTATTATGCAAGATTTTCGAGATAATGAAAAAAAATGACCGTAAGTCGGCTATTTTGAATTTTATTTCTGCGAATTTTTTCATGGGTTATCCTTGTGTGAGTCCTTACATTTTGTTCTATATACATGGTCCAGCTATTTTGCTTTGTTTTTGAGTTGTGTATATATTGAAAAATTGAAAAATTTATCAAATTCACAATGGCCGCTAGACCACTATTTCAAAATTGTTTGCTCCCAGTGTTAATAAGGTCATTGGCTGACATAGCTGTGCATATTTCCTGAAAAGCGCTATCAATTATTTCTTTGTTAGTAGCCCTAATAATTAAAGGGTTGATTATATGAGAATCAAAATGTCCCCAAAAGTCCCCCGGTGGTATCTGATGGCTATGTGAAGAATGAGGAAGCAGAAGTTCAAAGATCAGCTATCATGCAAGATTTTCAAGATAATGAACAAAAATTAAAATAGCCGACTGGCGGCCATTTTTGATTTTATTAGTGCGTAATTTTTCATGGGTTATCCTTGTGTGAGACATTACATTTTGCTCTATATTCATGGTCCAGCTATTTTGCATTTTTTTGAGTTACTTAAATATCACAAAATTACTAAAACGTTAAACGGCTATTTTGTAATTATTTGCTCCCAAAAGTTAATCAGGTCATTGGCTGACATAGCTGAACATGTCTGCCAAATTAAAAGAATATTTGATGGATATATTTTTCCTGAATCGCGCTAACGGGAATTTCTTCGTTAGTGGCCATAGTAATTAAAGGGTTGATGATAGGGAGACGTTGCTGGGTTGAACACGTTTTCCTACAATATGATAAATTATAATAATATCATAAATTCTACTTAAAAATTAAATATAAATAAATGGTCGCTATTATTATAGACTAGAATAAGGAAAATTAATGCATAGGCCTATATTTAACGAGTACAATTGTATTTAAAGCGTCTGTTATAATTGTACATGATCAGATGATTGACAAATGGAAGTAGTCGCGAGGAAAATGAACAGCTTTTAAGTCTAATTTTACAAAAATATAATTGCACAGCCTAAATTGGATTGAAACACGGTTTTGCGACGTGTAGCTGTCGGAAGGGCGGGGGGGGGGGGGGGGTAGATGTTATCGATATTACCACACGTAAATAAACATACCAAATTATCAATGTGAGTGTTTACTTGGGGAATGGGGGGTGGGGAAGTAGTTACTGTCTATTCCGCTTAAGGACATCGTCACAATGTATACATGACTTTGTTTTAAACAATCTCAGAATCTTGACTTGTGAGGGCTACCTTTATCTATGTGCCACGGATTATCGTTTAATAATTGTTATCAATCAATCGAACAAGGAATATATCATATTGATTTAACCTTGATCCGTAGACCTGTTGATAATATAGTGTATTATGAGATACCGATGCTGTATGGAATGCTATATCAAGTGTATAAATGTGTATATATGCCTAGTGATGATCGATGCTAAAAGTGTGTATGAACTTATACTATTGTATTATTTTAATCTTATATTACAATAATTCATTTTTTGTTAATATTGAAATATTACCATTTTTTCTAGCCCATTCTTCGGATGTATCCGTATTCTACGGATTTTTCATGTCTTTAAGTACGTACATTGTATTTATTATGTCGACTCTACGGATTTAAAAAAAAATATTTTTTAAAATTATTTTTGCAAACGTGTGGGTGAATGTGTCGCCGTGTACATATTAGAAGAGCAGCATGGGGCTCATGAATGGCAAAATGCTGCTCAAGAATGCGTTTGAAATGTTTGAAGACGTTCTAAATGTTTGAAATGGCTAGATGAAGTAGCATTTTGTGAAATTATAAAAGTATATATTATATTTTTTTTAATATGTACTTTTCAATTGGACGATTCATCGCTGTCCACGTTGGTGACAAATATAGGCCCATATTTACATATTTATGTATTTATTATACAATTGTGCGTAATTACATAACTAAGGCTTAAAAAATATAGCGAACACTTTATTATACTGTTGCAAATGTTGACTTTGCAGGCTATTAAAGTTGAACAAACTTATAAGGATTTTCTACTGTCCGTTTAGGCAGCCTTGAATATAGAAGTATTATCTATCAAAATTAGACTTCCAACAAAATCTTCAGCAATTAGTTGTCTGGTCTCGCACATGGGAAATGCCATTCACCATAAACTAATGTCACACCTTACACACCCACAGAAAGAAACAGCCAATTATGCACATCTACACAATGGAAATCAATGACAACAGTTACACCCGTATCTTAACCTTTTCACTACCATACATGACGGAAATTTCCGTCGTCATCCGTCAATGAACGTAACCATAAAATGACACAAATTTTCATCAAATATAAACTACATTTATGTATTTTTCGTCATTTGAAGCTGGAAATTGCGTTAGCAATTCCAGCTTCAAATGACGAAAAATAGAACTCCTACACCAGTATATCTGGATCCTGGCATGCACTCCGGCCTGGAAGTCAAAGGGTCAAGGGTAGCATTACAGTCAGAACTCAGATGTACAAAACACTGCCAACAAAGCACTTAACATGCCAAAGGGGAACTTCTAACAAGCCTTAACACCAGTAATAAACATGAAGCATCTGGTCAACGTCTCGTGTTTGTTGGGCGTCTTGGTTGATGGATGATTGGTTGATGGATGATTGATTAATCCAAGCAACAATAAACTAGTTATATATCAGGATAAATTACATATATCTGGGACGTCCGCCATGGGTTAGGGGGTGAATAAGAGCGTACATCGTCTCAGATGAGAAAACCTTCCAGAAAACACACCATGTTGAACCGGTGTTGGCTTAATGCTGGCCCAGCGTCGTAAAAAATGGGCCTACATTTAACCAACACTGATTCAACGTTTTGTGATTGCTGGGTAACTCAATGTTACCAGTTCGAGAATATCTAACAACAGGCCTGCATGTCAACATAGGGCACATTAATCAATCCATATCATATCTGTAATGGACTATGACAAGTACATCATACTTCAGTGTCCCAGTAAGAATATATATGTATATTCATGTTTGCAGCTGTTTAGTTTTTTCATAGACATATTCGAGGCAGCTGATCATTTCTAGTGGCCATGCATTCATTCGTGCTGATTTTAACTTCACTTGGTGCTGGTCTTTGCGCGACGACTACAAGAGGTAAGCGATGTGTAAGCGATTTTTTTTTTCATGGATAAATTTATATTGCGTCTGTCTGTAGGCCTATGTGTCGACTAAAGGTACTTACTTTGAAGTAACCAGTCTACGAAAATAGGCTATAAGGCCTGATTTTTCTATAATTGATATTTATTTTGATAAATATCGCCACCAAAACAACTTTAAAATGGGACCCACAAGTTTCGTGGCATCATCAGCAATATAAATCATGCATGCCAGCTGCTTATCATGTGATGTAGGCCTGACTATTTCTGTCAGTTCACAAACAAACAACCAATGACAGAGCCATGATATATGATTTTTCAAGTAGGCCTACGGTTTTTCAAGTCGAGTTGTCTAGAGTACATTATTACTGTTAGATGATATTGAACTGAGATAGGAACCTATAGTCATAGGTGAGTTGTCTAGAGTACATTATTACTGTTAGATGATATTGAACTGAGATAGGAACCTATAGTCATAGGTGAGATAGGTGTATATAGAAGCCCAATGTGGGGTTGCTGCTGTAGCCGGCAGATTGTATGATATATAATATATACAATTGATTAATCATTTATATCACTTTATTTATAATTGGTATCACTTTATCAATGATTAGAATAATTATTTATACATATATTTCATTTATATATATACACATATACATAGTAATAAGGTAATTATTGCAATTATTGTCTATGAAAAAGGTAAGCGATGTATGCCACAGGAATCAAAATCACTTAAAACATTGTCTGAATTAATGAGAATGGCATAGTGTATGTTCATTAGGGCTAGACTACTTAATCGTGTCTCTTTCGCGGTGCTACGCAGGTATGTCTTTAATCTGCGCAAGCAACTGAAAGACCTCTCAGCTGTTGCTGTCACAGTGACAGTTACAGATTCTGATGACGCTGCTTATAAACCTTCGAGAAAAAACAAATTCGTCTCCAGAGACAAATCATAGAGAGTAATCAGACACTAAAAGGTGTGTTTTTGTAGCAAGTAATTTATATTATTTATCAGATTTGATTATCCCATGGATTGAAAAAATTAAAAACATATAATAAACACATAAAACGCGCTTAAGAAAATGAATGAGCAAAGTGAATAACCATGATAAAGTGAATAAATATGATAAAGTGAATAAACATGATAAAGTGAATAAACATGATAAAGTGAATAAACATGATAAAGTGAATAAACATGATAAAGTGAATAAACATGATAAAGTGAATAAACATGATAAAGTGAATAAACATGATGAAGTGAATAAACATGATGAAGTGAATAAATATGATAAAGTGAATAAACATGATAAAGTTAATAAATATGATAAAGTGAATAAACATGATAAAGTGAATAAACATGATAAAGTGAATAAATATGATAAAGTGAATAACCATGATAAAGTTAATAAATATGATAAAGTGAATAAACATGATAACGTGAATAAACATGATAAAGTGAATAAACATGATAAAGTGAATAAATATGATAAAGTGAATAAACATGATAAAGTGAATAACCATGATAAAGTTAATAAATATGATAAAGTGAATAAACATGATAACGTGAATAAACATGATAAAGTGAATAAACATGATAAAGTGAATAAACATGATAAAGTGAATAAACATGATAAAGTGAATAAACATGATGAAGTGAATAAACATGATGAAGTGAATAAATATGATAAAGTGAATAACCATGATAAAGTGAATAAACATGATAAAGTGAATAACCATGATAAAGTGAATAAATATGATAAAGTGAATAACCATGATAAAGTGAATAACCATGATAAAGTGAATAAACATGATAAAGTGAATAAACATGATAAAGTGAATAAACATGATAAAGTGAATAAACATGATAAAGTGAATAAACATGATAAAGTGAATAAACATGATGAAATGAATAAACAAGATAAATTAATTAAAAAAAAAAAAAAAAGATACTTAAATTAATAAAGTTTATAACTTTAATTCGAATGTATCTGTCATTTGCCCTTAATAACAAGACGAATGGCTATAATGTATATGTGCATATCACAGCGATGCAACTAAACTGGAGTTTTGCAACATCCTATTTTGAAGTTTACAACAAAATAGTAAAAAAAGAAATGTAAGTGCTTAAATCTGTGCAAGAGTGTTGGCCGTGGGTGGTGTCGGTGATCAGAAAAAGCCCCCCTCCACGAAGTATTTAGGATTATGCCAATCCCATAAGTATGTTTTACTGCTATGTTTAACAGGGGTGGGGGTCATTAGAGCGTGACGGCGATGAGCCACTGCGTACTATAGTGCCATTGGTGTCTGTGATCTTTACACCTACGACTAATTAGCCGTAAATGGTAGCCGTCAACACATGTTTTGATGGCAGTCACGAGCGGGAAGTTATACAATGGTTTCTAAAAACATATGATTTGAAAATTTGAAGGTAAGCACTTGCGTACCTTGCGTATGCCTGCAGGCGCGCCTGACTGGGGAGTGTTGTTGTAGAGATGACAGAAAGAAGCTTGCGTATTGTGGCTGTGGAAGGGCAGATGTGATATGTGGCTATGTGGTTGCGTAGAGGGGACTGTGTTGTAGAGGGAACCTGGCGAAAGTGGATGTAGGAGAGGAACCGGTGAATGTGAATGTAAATGGGGCCTGTAGCCATAGAAGCGAAAGTGGAAGGACTAGATGTAAAAGGTAGAAGTGGATCTTGGAAATAGGACTGTAGGTGGCTACACATATAATAATTGAGTAATACGGTTGTAGAGGTTGCAACAATACCAGTTATTGCCAATCACGTTGGAAAACTTTACTCTTCATGGAACATGGGAGGACACAAATCACATATACTCAGCTCTCCTGTTTTTCAGATTTTTACTATTCTAGCCTGCCACTATATCCACCATTCTATTTTTACAAATTGCCACCACTTGCCTTTATTGTCATAATTTAGGTATCACAATTTATGAAGTTGTTTAATTGCTTTAATTAGAGACAGTTAAAATAGTAAAACTCTGAGACTGTGCATATGCATAAATTAATATGCATATGTATCGTTTCATTGGTACATATTAAAACAACTTCTTGTATTATTTGGCGGTATTTTGGTGTCAGTACACCCCATTGATACAGGATATTTCACAATTCCTTTATTGTTTTCTTCGTGAAGTAATATACCTATTTTTATTTCACAATGGATTCCTGTGCTGTTGTTTTCATAACATTGTTCTAGATAATAACTTATCTTTCAACTTGAATGTTCTTTTAATAACTTTGACCGTGACATCCTCAGTAAAACAACTAAAGGGTAAAGCCACACAAAATGTTGTGAGTGTGAACAATGTAATCAATCCTCATCATCAAAGTGTAAAGCCACACAAAATGTTGTGAGTGTGAACAATGTAATCAATCCTCATCATCAAAGTGTAAAGCCACACAAAATGTTGTGAGTGTGAACAATGTAATCAATCCTCATCATCAAAGTGTAAAGCCACACAAAATGTTGTGAGTGTGAACAATGTAATCAATCCTCATCATCAAAGTGTAAAGCCACACAAAATGTTGTGAGTGTGATCAATGTAATCAATCCTCATCATTTGTAATAAATATGATAGTTTAGAACAACAATAGCAAATTTACAGTCCGATGAAACAGAGGATATGCTATTAAAATTCTTATACATCCTACTTTTTTGTTAATGTTATGCCAATAATGTTGGTTGTCATTGTACATTAATGGTTACATAATAATGCATATACATTCGATCACTCAATTATCAAGCACTTCATAGCAATGACATAAACTGTGCTATACATAATCATAATATATAATATCAAGCCGTATATATACATACAAAAGGAAAAAATAGATTTCCTGTTTATTTTTGTTGCATACACATGCTACACATATAAGATCACTACATAATACCAATTTGCTAACAATATTTTGTATGGCATCGATTATACAGGCTAGTAGTATCGTACATATTCACGGTTTCGAGAAGTTGAAAAGGGATAGTAAACATGTATACATCCTAAAAATGTAAATTGTGTAGATCGATTAAGCTGCCAAAATTCGTTGACAAAATCCTCTCGTTTACTTTTTAAAGACCACCTGCCTGTTATGATTGGGTCAATTTAGTTTGCATTAGCTGTACATAAATACCAAACGTCGACGTTTTGTGAGAGCCGATCTTATGTATAATAACGTGTATATGCATAATTCATATTAATGTACACACCTATGTATATATATTGATCCAAATATCATTTTAATACATAAAATATATTAGATTTTCTTCTTGAACGATATTTATGCAATTTTTGCTGTATGTATTACCATAATATAAAGTTTATTGCCGGCTATTTTGGAAAATGGCCGAGTGTCGCCGACATAATACATAGCTAATATTTTTCAGTAGGTTATAAAGGAGCAGTGTGCAAAATTTGGTGCTTTTACCCCTATTTGCACAATGGTTTCAATAATCTGCAAGACTATAACTAATCTCTGGTCACTGAACCCTACATTAATGAGCATTCCACGACTGTGTGTTTCTTCACACTTGGAGGAGGTGAACGTCCTATGCAATATCAGCGTACGGCAAACACGACACATTGAAGCAATGTTGGGCCAGCGTCGCAGACGGTGGCCTAGCATTGCGCCAGCATTGCGCCAGCATCGGTTCAATGTGCCTTGTTTGCTGGGACGTGATTTGGCAACATAGACAGGGACAGTGTATGTCCTAGTGTGGTCATAACAGCTTTGTCTCAGTCTGTTTATACACAAAAAGTAGCGGCTTAAAAAAAAAAAAATAACATGTGGATGATGTGTTTACAACTGAATTCTGCTGTGTCCTGCTCGCTCAGCTTGCGTACGCCACGTTCACGTTGTAAACTTATGCATGCCTAACGCAGTAGGCAAACGCAGAGATGATAACTACTGTTGACCTGGCCAGAATCGGACACCGTCAAACAACAATCCATTATGGATTGGAGTATGATTGGATTCAGTCGTTACCGGACTGTCCGGGATGGTCTGCCAAAGGTCAGAAGATCCATCAAGATAGGCCGACTCACAGAGTGAGTCACTGGCAGCCTCGCCACGAAATGTATGTTAACGCAATGTTGGGATTATGTTTATATATGATTAGATGTTAAATCCATGTTGTAATTATTATTAGATATGATGATGGAGTCGCATATAAAAGGTCGAGCGATGGCGACCAAAGAGTGGTGCGCGCCTAACTTGTGAAGTAAGCTAGAAGGCTACGTATTGTGTTTCCCTGTCATGTTAGACAGGGTAAACCGACGATTGGACTGTATGTGATCTTATGTGTTCTACACAGTGAAATGAATGAAATAAATACGACTTTTGACCCAGAATCATGGTGTCTGTGTTAATACGAATCTGGAATCTATAGAGTTTATAACCAGCTCTTCGCCGTCCGCCTTGTCGTATTGGCGTCAGGACGACGTCTAGGGCTGACGTTTTATAAATGGCGAGTTTGCTTTCAGGATCTGTGTAGACAATTTAAATTTTGAAAAGTTGACAATGTCTCAGCCAGACACTACAAAACGCACTGTGGCAGCAGACGCAGGCCACATGGAAAACACTGTGCCGGCAGGCAAGCCATACGCCACGGCCAAATCCGATACGTGCGGACAAACAGTACAGGCTGCTGCGGGTGAAACTACACAGGACAAGCCCAAGGTTATTAAGCTGCTACCGCGGACGCAATGGGCGCCAATGTCTCACAAGGAGAAGAAGAGGGTCTTGAGGATCTGTGAGGCGTTGGCTGAGTTCCCAGAGCTCACCAGCGACGAGGAGGCGTTTGAGGAGGAGATGGAGGCATGGATGGAGATGTGCTGAGATCTACAACATCGGCCAGATCTTGCCAAAACTGTGAGTAAACTGGTGACAGGGTCCAGAAAAACTTTGTTTTAAAAGGGTAAGCTGTCCTTTTTTAAGTATGGATCCTGCCCAGTTTAAAGAGTATACCGACGGCATGGCCGTCCTAGAGACAACCCGAACCCTCAGACGTCACCACGAACAATGTAAGCAGGCGTTGATACGGCAAACGACGCCGTGTGACGGAACCAGCCCGGCGGGCGTCAGGGCCTGGTTCAAAGACATTGAGTTGGCTGGCGCCGAGGTAGGCGCCGAGAACCAGATAGAGGTCGCTGCTAGGACTGCGGCTGGCTCATTGCGCTGGGAGCTGGAGCGCTATATCGCTGGCGTCCTGGCCACCAATGACCAAATTAACGCTCGTTTTAATGTGCCGTGGGCAGATGTGAAGGCCCATCTGCGGACCTCGTTCCTGAATGTGGACGAAAGTAGTGCCCTCCGCGACGAAGTGGAAAAGACCCGGCAAAGTGCCTACGAGCCAGAAGCAAGTTTCAGCCGCCGGTTCCGGGAAGTCGCTGACGCCGCCTACCCGGGAGAAGGTAGAAACGAGGATCAGAATAGAATTCTGATCCGCGCTTTTGCCAGGGGGCTGCGCAGCGACGAACTCGCAAGAAAGCTGGTGGAAGAGGGCAACCCTACCACGCTGGAAGAGGCCTTTTCCACCCTGGCTGGCTACAGTGCCAGGAAGGACGCATACGCGCGGCTGAGTCGGCATGAGGAGCCGATGGAGGTCGCGCCGGTGAACCCCGCGTCACCGCGGCCAGTAGTCGCACGGGACGACCAGACTACTGCCACCCTACTGAAGAAACTCTTGCAGAGCCAGGAGCGGCTCCAGACGAAGGTGGCAAAGTTGGAGGCCCAGGCAAGGCCACCGCGGACCACTGCCGCTCCTGCGACTCGGCCAGCATTCCGGGAGAGAGGACCAGAACAACCCCCGCGTACTGTGCAAGAGCCCGGGGCTGGTTGGACCCCCGACGGAAAACCTCGTTGCTTCGGGTGCGGCCGCGTAGGCCACATGCGCCGAGAGTGCCGCCAAAGCCGTGCGGGAAACGGACAGAAGTCGTAGGTGCGGTGTCAGGTCGACCAGTGGTCGATTTACAGGTTGGTAGCCTGTCCATTGGTGCATTGGTGGACACGGGAGCCTCCTGTACGCTCCTACGACTAGACATATTTCACACACTGGCGGATCGTGCTCATCGCCACAGGCTCCTGGCAGACGCCCCAGCGTTGCGAGGCGTCTCCGGCGCATCTTTGGACGTCAGAGGGTCGACCGAAATCAAAATCCAAGGGGTGGCAAAGCCAATCCGGGTTACGGTTTTGGGCGACCTGCCGTGCAAAATGGTACTGGGAGAAGATGCACTACAGGATGGCCAAGGCATAATCGATTTCGGTCGAAATGTGTTGAGATGGCATCGAAGGGAGTGGCCAATGCGACGCATTGAGCACGCCTTCGAGGCTAGCCTTGGTCAGGTATTGCCAGAGACTGGGGATAAGCATAATAAGTTAATTCAGAAAAACGCAGACCTATTTTCAGCAAAAGGTGAGCCAAATGGTTTTTGTTCGAACTCTCCCATACATATTAAAACCAACCACCCTCCCATAAGTCAAGCCGCTTATCGCACTCCACTGTCAAAACGTAAACTTGTAGAGGAGGCGATCGCTGATATGTTGAATGAAAATGTAATCAGGCCGAGTGAGTCGGCCTGGGCGAGCCCGATCACGCTGGTCCCAAAGCGTGACGGCTCTACACGGTTTTGTGTGGATTACCGTAAGTTGAATTCAGTCACCATTCGCGATCAGTATCCCCTACCCCAAATTCAAGATATTTTTGACCAAGTTGGAGGCAGTACTATTTTTTCCTCTTTGGACCTTAAGGCCGGATACTGGCAATTAGCCGTAGCAGAAGACTCGATTGAAAAAACAGCATTTCGATGTCACTTAGGCCATTATGAATTTTTACGGATGCCATTCGGACTTACGAATGCACCCGCAGTATTTCAAAGAATGATGGACAAGGTACTAGCGGGTCTCATTGGCCGCATTGTCATGGTCTATCTAGATGACATAGTCATTTATAGCCGTAGCGAAGAGGAGCACGTACAGCATTTAGAGCTCGTATTTGCTCGCCTTCGTGAGGCTGGGTTACGTTTAAAACCAACAAAATGTTTCTTTGGCCTAGAGGAGATCAAACTGCTTGGTTATATAGTAAATCGGGATGGGATCCATACTGACCCAGAAAAAGTCAAGGCTATTGCTAAGCTAACCCCACCCCGGGATTTAAAGGGTGTGCGGTCATTCCTAGGGATGACAGGGTTTTACCGGCAATGTTTACCAGATTATGCGCAAATAGCGGAGCCTCTCGAAGAATTGAAACGAAAATACGCACATTTTGTGTGGGGACCGTCTCAAAGCGAAGCGTTCGAAAAATTAAAACAGTTATTAACTTCCTCCCATGTCATGACCGCCCCACGCACTGATAGGCCGTATAAACTGTATACCGATGCATGTGACTATGCCGTGGGAGCAATTTTAGTGCAAGTGGACGATAGTGGGACTGAAAGGGTTATTCAGTATGTATCACACTCTCTTTCAAGCGTTCAACGACGCTGGGCTACAATTGAGAAAGAGGCCTATGCGGTAGTCTATGCCATATCAAAATTACGCCCCTATCTTTATGGTGCCGACTTCACAGTTTATACCGATCACAAGCCCCTCACTTCTTTATTCACGAAAGAAATGCAGAACACGAAAATTCAGCGGTGGGCTGTATTACTATCAGAATATGGCGCTACAATACAATACCGTAAGGGTAAAAATAATATTCGCGCAGACATGTTATCCCGCATTCCCCCAGAGACAGGCATACATACTATCGATTGCGATGACTGGGTGGACCCCACAGCCATCCCTGAGCAGGACACTTCTGATGTGCTGCCATTACTATACGATGGCCTTGATCTCGAGGAGGTCAGCAAAGCACAGCACAAAGAGTTTCCTGACATATTACAGTCGCTCACCGAGGACAGTGACGACTATACATTAATTAAAGGCCGATTATTCAGCATAGCACTACCCTCCCCAAATTCAGCCTGTTATCCACGTCTAGTATTACCTGCGACTTACCGGGAAAGAGTCATTAAAAGAGCCCACAAGGAAGTGGGACACATGGCTACCGGCAAAACGTTTGCGCGTCTGCGCGAGGCGTATGTTTGGCCAGGTATGCGACGTGAGATAAACGAGCTGTTAAAACTGTGCCCAGTCTGCCGTGTTCACCAACGTCGTACAGATCATGTACCAATGGGTGAGATGCCGTTAGCGGCATATCCAATGCAGATAGTCGGGGCAGATTTGATAGGACCGTTTGTCCCCTCGCATAATGGGAATAGATATGTATTGACATTGATCGATCATTGCACAGGGTGGGCAGAAGCGTTTCCCCTAAAAGACAAAACAAACGCCAGCGTTTGGCAGGCGTGGGCGACCCACGTCGTACCACGTCACGGCGCACCGGAAGTCCTAATTACAGATAACGGACAGGAATTTAAAGCCACCGCCTGGCGTACATATTTGAAGCAACTGGGCGTAGAACACCGCACCACCACCCCCGTTCACCCTCAGAGTAATGGCCGAACCGAGCGTTTTAATCGCACATTAAAAGAGTTGCTAGCCAAATCTGTGAATAATTATACACCAGATTGGGAAGATCGGCTTGGAGATTGTCTTGCGGCATACCGCGTGAGCGTCAGTGACGTCACTGGACACACCCCTTTCTTTTTACTTTATGGGCGCCGTGTTCGAACACCGCTGACACGGCTATTACAGCCACGCACCGCCAATCATTTCGGTAACCGTCTGGATGACTTATCATCAGCTCTTCAGACGGCACGCCATGCCACAGCAGACAGTCGTAAGTACAATAGGCAACGATTAGCGAACCGCGCCGATGCAAAAGATATTCATGTTGGTGACACGGTCTTACTCAAAGCGGAGGAGCGATTAACATTAACTAGCCGCTGGGATCCGCAGTGGGAGGTCGTGCGCGTGCGCGGTCCTGTCCTGTGGCTCCGCCAACAACAGAGCGGTAAACTTCGCGTCGCTAATCGCGAAAAAGTAAAGTTAGTGGAACCCCACCTCAACTGGGATGAGATCACGCCACGCCCACGCCGTACTCAGCGTCGCCCCCGTGCAGTAATCGGTGGCGCTCCCATAATTAGACCGCCACAAACCCCCCCGAACGGGCTGGCACGCGCCGGTCAGGAGGAGTGCGAACCTTCACAGACGCCGCCAACGGTCGAGCCTTCACAGGGAGACTCACACGCGCCCCCAGCGGCAGACATCGACATCCCTCTGTCGCCAGGTTCCCCCACCCCTTCCACCCACTCGGGACATTCCGTGGGATCGGGACCCTCCTCAGTAATTATGGATTCCCCACCACAGGACAACCCCTCCCCCTGTCGGTTGACATTAACTCGCCGAGAGGAAGGATGGGCCGTCAAACAGCCTACAAATTTTCCGCCCCCTAATTTGCCAGATAATGTGCCCCCTCTGAAATTATGTCGCCGAAATCGCCGCTGGGCAATTGACGGCCGGGCTTCAACAAAACGCCCTGCGCCCGATGTTCCTCATCGACGACAGCGCGGTCGATACATGTTACGTCGCACACCTAAACGACGCTTACCATTTTGCTCACCTCCGTCACCAGATCACCAGAAACGTGCAAAATGCGAGTTGCTAACTTCCGTGTGTGCGTTTGCTGGCTAGCTGTATGTCACGCGGCACAGATGCCCTTCATGTTGACGGACAACGTCCCACACCTGTTGAGTGACGGACTGTTAATTACTCGTGCCTCGGACATACACGTGCGCCGCGGGACATACACAGTCTTAGTGGTCATAGACGCTCCCAGAAGCGAGCCTCGCATGGAGGAGCGTCTGAATGAATTAAGACTGGTCATAGAAAAACTGGGAACCCATCAGAACTATTCGCGTACGACTCGAAATGTTTGGGAGCAGCGCATCCGCGACATGGAGGCTACGATGACACCTCCCTCGCAGATGCTTCCCAACACACGAATTAAACGAGGTTTGTTCAATTTTGTGGGTGAGATTGGAGCTACATTGTTCGGCACAGCCACAGAGAACCAGGTGGCTCAGTTAAAACATCACATTACCAAAGCCCAAAGAACAAATAGACGTAATGTCCACGCCACCAACGAGCTGATATCGGTGGTCAATCAGACACGGGCTGAGGTAAGTCTCAATCGCCAACACCTCGTTGCTGTTGAACAATTCGCCAAGGAGCTGTACGCTGAATTAGTAACTTACCGCCGTGTATTAGATGGGTTCGTGGGCAGTTTAATTGCTCTGGAAGAGAGCACCCAGATCGATCGGATTTTGTCTGCCCTAGAGAGTGTACATAATCTTTGGCTGCGCGAATCCGATCGCTATCAGCGCCAACGCGCATCCCTAGAATTGGGACAGCTAACGGAGGAGATATTGCCTCCTAACGAGCTGATGCTGATTCTAGAGAATAGTCAGGGCGTTGGTCTGTTTTCGCCGGGTCTCGCTTGGTATTATCAACATATATCGTTAGTACCAGTGTGGGAAGAGACCCGACGTTTGGTGTTCACAGCCCAACTGCCTCTGATGGACAAAATACGGTACGCTCGTTACCGTATCCGTTCGTGGCCGGTTCCTGTTAATGGATCGGGCCACACCCTCCAGGTACAAACCCCCGAAGATGTCGCCGTTGATACGCAACGTGGCGGAATATTTGAACCCCACGACTGCGTAGGCAGCGAGCCGGCCATCTGTCGTTCGGGTCCCATTTACGGCAGGGGTCGTCTTCTCTGCACCAGAGGTATTCTGAATGGGGACGTCACTCAACGAGGCAGCTGTCTGTTTACCGCTGCTCGAGAGACAAGCCCTGAGGGGTATGCAGAGGAGGTGGCGCCTGCCATGTATGCTATTAGTACCTACGGAGAGGGATATTCCATACATTGTCGTGGAAAACCGGAAATACGACAAAATATGGAAATAGGCATATTTATATTAAGAGTGGCTGCTGACTGTCGAGTGCAGGGTCGAGATTGGACACTCCCAGGGGTGGCCCATCTGCAGGCTCAGTTAGCGATAACACCAGCTATTCTTACTCATCTGCCATTGAATATATCCACCCTTGTACCGCAAGAGCTCTTACAAACACGCCTCGAGCACCCGGACTGGCAAGCATTACCACAAATTGAGGACATAACCCTTGAAAAACTAAATGCTCGGGTGCCCAGTTGGACATTGGACACGTCCGGCCGGCGGTCCTCGTTCCGCTGGGCATTGCCGCTGTCTTTGTTGTCGCCGGTTGCTCTAGTCATTGGTTGTGCGCTCTTGCTATGGTGGAAGTGTCCGGCAGCCCAGTTGTGGAAACTTCGCCGTGGTCTCCTGACGGAGGCAGTCAAACCTCCAACTCCTACAACAGCTGGAGCCCATTGGATCGCAATCACGCGACCAGAGAGGGCAGGGGATCAAGTGTAATGCCTATAATCCTGTAACGTTGTGTGATGCGCATCTCCGTAATGTATCATTGTTGTGTATCTATGTTGTATATGATTGTATCACTGTTGTACACTAGTGTAGAAGAACCCCTCACAAGTACACAAGTTGGTCGTATTTGACTTACGTGAAAGTACTATCATTGTGGGACTCACCATCCAGGGGTGAGCGTACTTGTTGTTACTTAAGAAATGTTCATCTTACTCACATTCCGGGTACCACTGTTGGATGTCCATGCATAATTTTATCAGTGTTAGTTGGAGTTAAAAGAACATAATCCGTTTTTTAACTTTGAGGGATAGGCCTATGTAAACTTATGCATGCCTAACGCAGTAGGCAAACGCAGAGATGATAACTACTGTTGACCTGGCCAGAATCGGACACCGTCAAACAACAATCCATTATGGATTGGAGTATGATTGGATTCAGTCGTTACCGGACTGTCCGGGATGGTCTGCCAAAGGTCAGAAGATCCATCAAGATAGGCCGACTCACAGAGTGAGTCACTGGCAGCCTCGCCACGAAATGTATGTTAACGCAATGTTGGGATTATGTTTATATATGATTAGATGTTAAATCCATGTTGTAATTATTATTAGATATGATGATGGGGTCGCATATAAAAGGTCGAGCGATGGCGACCAAAGAGTGGTGCGCGCCTAACTTGTGAAGTAAGCTAGAAGGCTACGTATTGTGTTTCCCTGTCATGTTAGACAGGGTAAACCGACGATTGGACTGTATGTGATCTTATGTGTTCTACACAGTGAAATGAATGAAATAAATACGACTTTTGACCCAGAATCATGGTGTCTGTGTTAATACGAATCTGGAATCTATAGAGTTTATAACCAGCTCTTCGCCGTCCGCCTTGTCGTATTGGCGTCAGGACGACGTCTAGGGCTGACGTTTTATAACGTGACTAAAATGAGCATATTCACACAAATTCAAATGGTAACAGAATATCATTCGGCGATACAATCATTAAAACATGTTATATGAGAGTCCTGAATGATGCAGTATGGCCACATATATGCAGCATAGTATATCATAATTAAACTGAAAGTCATGTTTTGGAAACTCTACAACAAAATATACTTCAATGTGGGAACCTTTAAATTTCGTCAAGCCAACTGTCATGCATGTTTTTACAAGTAGCATCTTTACAACTACCGCATTCGGAAAAAAAAATCACTATGTTTTTGACACAACTACACTATGAAAATTACAACTTAATATATTTTAATTTGGAAAAGTTAGTTTTAATCAGGGAAATTAGACAAAAATCGTGAAACAAATTCATTACAAAAATACTTTACAAGGGTCTTGTATAAGGTTTGAGCTAGACACACCTCCTTGAACAACTAACTGGGCTGTCCTTAGGCTTAGCACCTATGTTGCTTTGCATAGATCTGCTAAGCTTAGGAACAACATGGTCGGCTTAGCAAGGAGATGATCATGCCAATTTAACAAAATGCAAACAAATCGCATAAGGGCATGTGTTGCTCCAAACCCACACAACGAAAGAATGAATAGAATCACATTGAAAATAACATACTCAAATATATTATATAGGTTAATATTACAGTTGTTGTTATGATCTAGGTTATGACTGCACGGGTGCTCACGTCGTAGGGGAGATAGCGGGTGTATATCATTGCTATGAGCTGCACACTGACTCTGTGACCCGGGAGGAAGCTGAACAGAGATGCCAAGACAAAGTGCGAGGTCTTCTAGCGGCTGTGGATCGAGAAGACATACAACAGGTCAAACAAAACATACAACACAGGGCCCGTATTCTGGTACATGTTAAGAAATATCGTAGGCTTCACATTGGTCGAGATGACCAATCCAAAGCCTACGATATATCGTAGCTTGTACGTGAATACGGGCCCTGTGCTTCAAAGTATTTTAACGTTGGCGTGCTTAGTATATTTAAATGATGATTTGTCTCATAACCACCAGCTCACTGGACTGTGTCTGTCAATCCAGATTTTTAGAAAAAATGTGTTTATAAATATTGCAGACGTAACTGATATAAGAGTAACTTGAAGCAATCTAAAATGAATGTTTTGTTCTTACTTACTTTTGTTATTATGGAACTAGGTGAGATAAGTATTACATCTTCATGATCTAAAATTTGAATCATGATCATTTAAAGATTTAGTATGCCTAAAAATGGCATTGGCTTGAGCTTTTAAAATATGTAATGTATGGCTATATAATTGGTATGCCTATTACGAGATTACAGGTGTGTCGGCATTCGATCATTGAATATATGAATGCTGTAGGCTAAGTAGAGAATTGCAGTATTTTGTCAAACTTTAAGTCTGGCATACCATGGACTAAGTATCATCCCTATCATCAGAACATGCAGAATGAGTATACAGATTGATATAGCCTATTTAACATGTAGCTGTCTTCACTTGGTGATTTTGACATGTCTCCAGTAAATTGCAGAAGATGTAGTTCAAGCTAGTGGGCACTTGACCTTGTTTTGAGACATATATAAAGTTTTATGACGGTTTTTACATAATTTGACCCTGCCAATTCCAAATCCGATGAGTGCCAGATTGTAAACCTTGAGCATTTTTCACAAAACATTAAATTCAAAATGAATTTCTATTGATTTATCATTTTGCTATGTGTGATTTATGGTTTCTAGGTGACTTGGCATCGATAAATTCATTTCTTGGCTTTTTGAGATAGTTTGAACTATATTTGAACTATATTTGACATATAAATCCAAGATGGCCGTCGTTCTTTTATTTCTGAAAAAATAATCTTGGTCTGTCCCCTAGATATGTGTAATTTATGGTCTCTAGGTGTTTTGTGGTCGCGACATTTATTTCTTGTGTATTTTAGATAAATTGACACATGTTTCAACCCATAATTCCAAGATGGCCGCCGTTTTTCTCACTTATAGAAAATATTCTTATTTTATCAGTTACATAATACAGTTTATCGTTTCTAGGTAACTGTTGGTCTTTAAATTCATCTCTTGTTTATTTTGGATAATTTGACCAATATTTCAAACAAACAAGATAGCAGCAGGTTTTTTCATTTATGACATAGTATTATAGTATAGGACTAGTAAACTGAAAAAAATGTATCAGAGACTGAGAAATGATGATTTTACTTTTATTATTTTGAGCAGGCAAAATTGAAGATGGTCGTCATCATTTAAAAAAAGAAAAATAACATTGGCCTATGTTGGTCTAAATTGATATATTGCCTATTGTTATATGATATAGTGATTTACTGATACTTCAGACCAGCAAACGTATTCTGTATGACCCTTTTATGATTAATTTAGTTGTCAATGTATTTTATGGTTTAACTGCAAACTCATTTTATTCCAGGTCAGCCTTAAATCACATGTTTTTCAGGACAGGCCAGCCACTGGATCCCTATGTAATTATCACTGTGTATGTCTATTGTTGTGCATTTATTCAGCACATGGGCTACAAACCCTCGCGGCGAGAAGGGAGCAGGGTTGTATGTTCACATTCGGTATAATACACACTGTGCTATGACGCCATCAGTGCCCTGACGGCACAAGCAGGGGCCTCTTTATGTCTGCTTCTTGTCAACAAGCATACGTGAGATAACTTCACGGTGTCATGAGTGTCGGGCTTGGTGTCGGCCACTGATCACCAAACTTACTCAACCTGGACGGGATAAAAATTCTTTCACAGTCTACTAGTTTTTAATCATCACAACTAACTAACGTTTAAGCAGGTAAATTTTCTATAATAACGATACGAGAAAAGATATTGCTTTCGGCATCAGTTTTTTTATGTTTCGGGCAATTACACACCAGTTGCCAAGATTTCCGATGAGTGTGTATTAGAGCTGTAGTACAAAGGGCCAGCATGTATTCGTACGGAAGCTCATTAGGGTAGGCTTGGACTGATGCTGTTAAAACTAAATGGACGATTGTCTTCATGTTCTGATAGTATTTGCCGTTATTAAGACGGCGATCGTTTGACAATTCTGTCATTCCGAGTTGTCAGTCGGAAGGAGGTTATAATATATAAATGAAACACAATTTAGTGAACATTGATCCGGTGTTGGGCCAATGCTTTGATCCTATTGCAAGACAGGAGTGTTCGTGCGAGCGCTGGGGAATGGGGTCAGATGCAGATGGGATAACAATTGGGCTAATATTGTCTCATGCACAAGTCGTTGGTTTGACGCCAGCCCAGCATCTGCAGATGGTGGACCAGCATCGTACCAACGTGGGACATAAGCAAAGTTGGTGTGCGCTGTATTCAGATGATACAATAATTGGGCCAACAGTGTGTCCTAAGATGATGGATCGACATCGTGCCAACGTTTGTTTCAAATAATAATGCCATGCCTATCATTGAGAGAGGAAGGACGGTATGTAGCTATTAAATTCAGGCAATATAAGCTACTATTCTTTTACCTCTCTGAATTTCACTTGGCCTAGAGCTGTAATTGATTACTAAGTCGTGACTAGCTACTGTCTTATGATACCGTTTGGTGATAGATTCGTTCTGTGCGAGGCTGGGCTGCGTTCTACCATGTGATCAGACGCTTACCATTGATTTGCTCAGGCGCGAATCTTCAAATTCACTCTGCCTATGTTGTGGGCCAGAGAGAGGTATTTTTGCACTGTATAAGTCGAACCCCAACCGAGAGGGTGTTTTTCTTTTGTATATATTGTCAACGCAGCTGCATGTCCCTCTGTATATAATAAACTGTGTATCAAGCCTCAAGTGTTCAGGACTCCTGACTTGCGTCTCTGCCAAAACTTTCCGAAAGTCATCATGAGTCACCATGACATTTAACAGAAGCAGTAAGAAACGTTCCAAGACTAGAATCCCAATTTTATGCCCTTTGTTTCCTAAAGGTAAATACTGTTGATCTTAGATAAAGTGTTGATCTTTGGTGAAGTGTTTGGTAGATTGATTTAACAGAAGTGAAACAAACGAGTCATGTTTTGCTCACACTTGACATCTCAGCCAGTGTTTGGCAGGACAAAATTACACATTTTGAATATATCATTTTTTCTACAGTGCTACACAGTTAGGTGCTGTAATACAATACAGTAATTATTTAACTTTATCAAATATCCAGATAAATATACACTAATTTATTTCTAGATATATAATATTTATTGTCTATGTATTCATGGTATGGTGACAGGCGTTGATGGGTCTACTGGTGGATCAGAGCGTCTCTGAGGCGTGGATAGGGGGGCGTATGGAAGATGATGACAAAGTTATTCCTCAATACACTGATCCTGTCCCGATGAAGCTGTGATGGGAACACAGTAAGTGGACACCAGCCCAGCATCTGTGAGCAAATACGATTTAAATTACACAATTGTTATAATTGTTTACAAACACCCCAGCGGTACATGCAATCACTCGTTTGTCACTCAGATAAGTTTTATTTGCAATGTAGTCGGCACTGAGTAGAAATCAATAAAACAGATAATTTATTATTTTGAATTGTATTTTTCCGATGTGAATATAAATAGCCAATTCATTAGCAGTTTGCGGTTTTTATTTTGTATTCTTAAATTATTATTAGTCTAGTATTTTAACAACATAATTTTAAATTTACTAATGGTGGATAGCCTTACAAAATAACATATCTGACTATGATGTAGGCTATTTAGCACGTGAATATTTAAATTGAATAGCTATGACATGGATTTAGTTCAGGCGTGAATCCATCATTGACCAAAGTGGTAACATCTATAACATCAGTTTGTCAGGCTCTATGAATGTGATTGTGAATATTGATTGTAACGTAACTTTCTTAATGATAATGGCAATTTTGCCAAAAGAAGGAAGATCGAATTCAGGACTATGCCCTACCGAGTGTTCATGTGTTATTTATATTATGCATAGTACACAGTACCATAGACTGCACTGCATCTTTCAGACCTTTGAACAGTGTATAGCACTGTATATGCACAACCTCCATATCAAATATCCGACCCAGTCGGAATTAGAACCCAGTATGTCTGAGTTTCGCGCCACAACTGGACATCAGGTCGGCCCTCGAATGATGTAATTGTGCTGCCCACAGTGGTTATTTTCTGCAGATTTATATGTAGGCCAAATATTGAATCCAGTATATTCGAAACAGTCAACAAAACAAAACTAAATAATCATGGGTAGGATTTCTCTCAAAATAGTTTATGTTTATTATGTTCATTTAGGCCCTATTATATCTTTCTAAGTACGTTTACGTAGGTATAATTATAGCACGTTACTGTGTGTGTATATGACGTAGTTTCTTTTTTCTATTTTAGAATGTACACAGTGTGCCAACAACCTCAATGGTAAGTACATTAATGGAGACTACACTGATGATCAGCAGATCATTCTGATTTCCTTTTTGTTTTGATTATACTTTGAAGGTGTAATTTGAGATTCAATTTGGGATTCAAATTATTCAAAAAATAAAGGGGTGATTAATTTGTCCTGAGATCCGATTAATGACATTTTTTTAGTAAGAAACCTTCCAAATTATCAACAACCTAACCATTGTTACATTGCCAGCTGGATATATTTATGTTATTATTAACTGATATGCAGCCGACTCATATATGTACGTTGAGATTATTGTAAAATCATGCATCATTTTTTATATGATTTCTATGATTGAATTTATTTTCCAATGCTTATCGTATCGGTAGTCTGTCCGGTTAGTCTTGCGAAACTGACTGCCACATTTTGCAGCAAAATTGGTACGATTAACTTTAAAACCACCACACTATTATTCGAGAGGTATTATACAATCGGACATTTCGAAAAAAATACTACAACTTTGGAGTTCTGCAGTGAAAACTTTGTGCTGTCACAGTTATCGTCATAGGAAGACAAGACCACACAATATTCATTCACAAAGATCACATGTAAATGAGTGATCCAGGGGCGTGCCCAAGTGAGTTTTTTGGTTACCCGGAAACCCCCTCCCATCTGATCTAAAGCAAAAATGTTTATTTATGAACAGTTCTGCTATTCACGCATTCCATGCATGGTTCTTATAAAACACAATGATTCACCCCCGATATGTTACGAAGCTTGGTTATCTCATCTTGCCAAGTCAATGTCAGATCCGTGCAGACCGTGTGTCTGGCCTTGACAACATGCATACACTGCAACCATAGGCGGAGAGCTGAGTGATGACAACATTAATATTAATCAGCTTCTGTGAATGATGTCAACGGTCCTGTAGCTGCAGAGTGAAAGGTCACACTCAGGTCAGCTCACATATTTGTCTGAAGTTGATGTGACTGGTCAGAGAGAACTTGGTGATGTGCGCATATCATATAGTCGCTGGTTCAAGGAGTTTGCCTGCGGCATACAATTTGATAGTTCTCTGTTGCCAGGGTGTGTTGTGTGTACATCATGTTGCTCTCAGACATTGCTATAACAGTAGTAGGCCTACCAATAAGGAGACAAATTCAACTGTCGACATTTATTTGACATAGCAGTTGAGTTTAGTTGTTACACATACGCTAATGCTATAACACACATTGAACCTGTCACAATACGTTTTCAGGTACCAAATAATCTAAATGCAATTAATGTAATCTACGTTTTTTATGTTTACTTTAACATTAATTGCTATAACGTCATCTGCCCATTGAATAGTTCTCATCAATACTGTCAGAAACTTGTATTGATTATCGGTATTTTACGTAAATGGTGTCTAATATTAATTAGTTCTGCCACATTTTATTGTAGAAACGATGCTCGCTATGGAATTTGCACAAGGCTGTTATGGTGAATGGACTGGAAATCCAGATTTTCACCATGATCCAGGAATGACCGCGGAACAAGAGAACAATATGACACCAGAGTTGTGTGCTGACGCATGCAGAAATGCCTCATTTCTCTTTGCAGGATTAGTGAGTTTACAATCTTTCAGTTAATCTAGTCAAATCAGTTTAGGATTTGAAACGTCCACACAATTGGGTTTGTGTGAAGCGGTAGATAATAAGATTACGGCCTTTTTTAGATATGACTCGTGTTCTTGTGGCAAAATATATAATATCAATAATGCCATGAACTTGTCAATACCAGGCTCACGTTTAGGCTCACGCTGTTATTCTTTCTCACCGATCACAACCATTGAGAAGAGACCTAAGCCTACTCACCAAGGTGATATGTTATACCTGGTTTAAATCTGTTCATCACCCATTTTTAAATAGTACAATGGTAATGCCAGTTTAACTGACACATTCACAGACAGTACTATATTTCATCCATTTGAAGCTGCAATTTTTAATTTTGAGCGAAAACACACTGAGCAATTGTATATGCTTATAGGTCATTAATAATATATTTCATAAATTGCATGTAAATTATTTGGTAGCTGCAATTTTCAATTTTGAGCGAAAACACACTGAGCAATTGTATATGCTTATAGGTCATTAATAATATATTTCATAAATTGCATGTAAATTATTTGGTAACTGAAAACTTATCATGATAGTTTAAACGTTTAAAGACGTCTTCAATAGGCCTATGTTTAACAATGCATTTAATTTGGTCTACGTTTGAAATTTTATTTTGGAACATTAGAACACTTTGTTGTTTGTGTACCGAATTAAATTTTCTATTTAAACGAGGCTAGTCATCTCTATAACATGATTAGCGATAGAGGCTTACCCCCATAAAACATTGTCTAATGGTATATTACAAGTACTTTCAGTCGTAGTTTCTATAGCTTGAGGATTAATACAACTGATATAATATGATATCCTACAGCAAAAATACCAAGAATGCCGATGTGGTAACTATTTTGGCTCCTATGGCGAGGAAAGTCCATGTAACAACCGGTGTACCGGGGACCTGAATAAATGGTGTGGAGGTAAAGTTCATAATTCAAAATAAATTAAATAATTAAGCTTATTTTATTTGATTAATTCTTCAATATATGATTTAATAGTTTAATAATGAAATACTACTGCCCATAGGAAGGTACGCAGGCTGGTAGACTGAATCTCAATCCGTGTAGTAATTCATATTTACTTAATGTTTATTGTTTACCAAACTGTCACCTCTATATTCTTAGATAAAACAATGTAAAATAAACAGAAAAAAACAATGTCACTAAAAACAGAATATAAATTAACTCCTAATGTTTTCAACCTGGCAATAAGAGTCACACATGTTACCAAGTCACACATGTTACCACCTCACACATATTACCACGTCACACATGTTACCATGTCACACATGTAACCATGTCACACATGTTACCACGTCACACATGTTACCATATCACACATGTTACCATGTCACACATGTTACCACGTCACACATGTTACCATGTCACACATGTTACCACGTCACACATGTTACCATGTCACACATGTTACCATGTCACACATGTTACCATGTCACACATGTTACCACGTCACACATGTTACCACGTCACACATGTTACCACGTCACACATGCTACCATGTCACACATGTTACCACGTCACACATGTTACCATGTCACACATGTTACCACGTCACACATGTTACCATATCACACATGTTACCACATCACACATGTTACCATGTCACACATGCTACCATGTCACACATGTTACCATATCACACATGTCGCCATGTCACACATGTTACCACGTCACACATGTCACCATGTCACACATGTTACCATGTCACACATATCGCCATGTCACACATGTCACCATGCCAGTCAGTCATATTTGCCACTAAATCTCTGACCATATTATATATAGATATATACTTATTTGTTTTTAAACAGGAAGTGGTAGAATTTCTGTATACAGCTCTAAGATGCCAGGTAAGACTATTTAGTTATTCTTTTAAATAAAACACTTGGGAGTTTGTGACAAATACTGTTACCCGCAAATAAATAACAATGAATGACATTCGTTGATTAGTTCTTTGAATCATTTGGATCGGTCATATATAATATGAGCTATTATACTTTCTCTGAACATCATTGTCTTCTTCCTACATGACTTTTACATAAAATAACTCATAAGCGCTATATAGTAATTAACCAATATTTTTTTTATGTTTTTGTTTCATTATTATGTGAGATGGTAATTGAAATTATCCTATTCTAAATATGTGTGCAATGTTTCAGAGCAGTACAGTATATGGAAAGAGAAAGAACCTAAAGTCGCGGACTACTGGGAGCATTGTGGTACCCTGGATAGAGTTAGCTACGAATCTGGAAACAACTATGAATTTGTCAACTACAAATGCTATGAAACACGTACATTCATTTGCGAGTTGCGTAAGTAGCCTAAGGGATCCTGTTTATTAAAACATCAAGTGATTTACATTTCATATAATGCTTCATTAAAGAAATCATCTATTTATTGGGATCATAAATACCGAGCTTTTGCAAATCCATCATTGTTGTCCTAATTTTCGATAATTGATGAGTTCTTCTAATAATTGACAAATATTTAAAATAAATCATATAACATTTTGTATTTTCACACAATGACGTTTGCACTATTAATACCAATGCCATACCACACCAATGCTATATCTTCGAATGGACCCTGAAATAATTACGTTACTAAATATCAGTTCGGATAATGCAATTGTGCGAGTTATTTCATTAATATTCATTTGAGCTTGAAAATTGCATTTGCATTTTTTTCATTAAAATGTTGAAGTTTCTTTTATTATTCTTGCGATGTCACACGTTTGAAGGTTAACTTGACATCAACGTTATCACGTTAATTCGATTTCCATTACTGACGGCAAATTAAGATCAATTGCCCACTGATCAAGCTGATATAGAAAACCAACACTCCATCCTAATATGTTGTTTTAGCTCTTCCTATTTGTGATGACAGTCAAGGAAGTGGAGTGTACAGAATTGTACTCGGAGAATGCCTGTATTTCAGCCATCCAGTCGAAGAGGAAAGAACATGGTACGATGCCAAGCAATTTTGTGCCAACAGAGGAGGTAATCTACTCTTCGATAAAAGTGAGGAATTCCACACTGATCTGAACATGGAGATGTTGGATTTATATGAAGGAGGCAATTTAGGAGAATCCACCTGGGTAGGA
Source organism: Flabesymbios commensalis (assembly GCA_964017125.1). Taxonomy (NCBI): domain Eukaryota; kingdom Metazoa; phylum Annelida; class Polychaeta; order Terebellida; family Flabelligeridae; genus Flabesymbios; species Flabesymbios commensalis. Next base: position 97,619 of record CAXHKU010000089.1, read on the forward strand.
CTGACTAAATTCATCTGGTACTGGCCTTCAGGTATGAATGACATGTGAGGTGTTGTTCCTTTCTAGTATATATTTGTAGCAACGCTAATCCAACTTCTTTCGTTTGTTGGTTATATATTCGCTCATATCAAACTTATCGGTTTCACTAAATCTCAATTTAATCAGGGACAATTAGGCGATTTTTTAGCAAAACCTAAAACAAATTCCTTACCAAAAAATTATTTATCATGACATAGTATAGGGTCTGAGCTCAACCGTCATAGGAGGTTTTTTTACAGAGCAAAATGTAAGATGGCCGAAATCGCTAATAAAAAAAATCGAAACCAGACATATTTTATTATGGCATGCTAATTTACCCTACATTTTATCAGGGGTGGGTAGACAGTTAAGTTAAATGCAGTATTATTTATAAAATAAAATGATATCAACAGGACAAAAACCAACATGGCCGCCAAAAAACAGCAAAGCACGATAGTGATCAGCAAATGGTCATGCTTGACTTTTTGGTTTTGAAAGTGCAACATGCAAATCGTATGTTATCGATTACTATTGCTAAATGTAAGCTGCTTTTTATAATAAGGAACAACGTTTGTTGTCACTGTTATTTGTATGTCTAATAAATATTGTGTATGTGTAGTGCATATAAAAATGTAGATTGTAATAAGTTAGGAGCTTTTTCGAGTGGCAACATGTTCCAGAGAGTCGAATGTACTAATAACATAGATGTTGATCTGGTCTGGGAATGTTGGCTCTAGTGCTACGGTGATGTAGGAAGATCAAATGTACCCCGGGAATTTACCACCTTGGACAAAAGCTAAGAAGTTTAATAAAAGTCATCATTGGAATAAATTTAGAAAAGTAAGAAATTAATTACATAAATTATTGGAGTTCAAGCACATCAGTTCATTGTTGATTAGCCTGAAACACTAAAAAAAAACCCTTAACGATTCTGGTCTTTTTGTAGAGCGAAAACAAAACAAATATAGAACAAATTGTCATAAGGTCCAAGATCCCAATGATATGGCTAGTATGTTCAATGAATATTGTTGAATTAGCTTCTAAAATAACAATACTGGTGAGTCATTAGCGTTTGTAGAGGCTGAGATAGATATCAAAGTGGCTGTGATGACTTCCTCAGTGGCCAAGATCAGTTCTTTGTGGCTGAGATCACTTTTAAAGTGCCTGTGATAACGTCTTCAGTGGTTAAGATCACTTTTGTAGGGAACGAAATCAATTTTTAAGTGGCTGATATCAGTGTGTTAGTGGCCAAGATCACCGTTGTAGTGGTTAAGATAATTTTCAAAAAGGATATGATCACTTCTTCAGTGGCTAAGATCTCTTATATAGTGATTTAGATAACTTTAAAAGTGGCTGTGGTCACTTCGTCAGTGGCCAAGATCACTTTTGTACTGAATAAGACCACTTCAAAGTGGCTGTGATCACTTCTTCGGTGGTAAATATATTTTTTCTAGTGACCGAGATCATTTTTTGGTTGGCTGACCTCAGTTTTTTAGTGACCAAGATCACCTTTGTGGTGACTGAGATACTTTTTAAAGAGGCTATGATTACTTATCCAGTGACCAAGATCATTTATGTAGTGGGTGAGATGATTTTTAAAGTGGCTGCGATGACTTGTTTAGTGGTCAAGTTTATTTTGTTTGTGATCAAGATCACCTTTTTGGTGCCTGAGATAACTTTTATTATGGCTGTAATGATTTCTTCAGTGTCCAAGATCAGTTCGTTTGTGGCCAAGGTCACCTTTGTAGTGGCTCAGATAACGTTTAAAGTGGTTTCAGTGGCTGACATCAGTTTGTTGGTGACCAAGATTACTTTGTAGTGGCTGAGATAATTATTAAGGACAATGTGATCACTTCTTATGTGGCTAAGATCACTTTTGTAATGGCTGAGATAATCTTTAGTGACTGACTTCAGTTTGTTAATAGCCAAGATCACCTTTGTAGTGGCTGAGATAATTATTGAAGAGCATGTGGTCACTTCTTAAGATTTTGGATTTTACCCTCCTAAAAATTCTCTTATGAATATCCAGAGTAAACAAATTTTGTGTGGCTAGTCCAGACCTTATACAATACCGTGGTACAAAAATAGTTTCGTAAGGAATTTGTTTTTGTTTTTTTTCTAATTTTTCCCTGACTAATTGGCTACGCTGTTGCACAGAATACTGTAATTGTTGGTGTCATGTTTGCTAAACAAATGTTCTAGTTGCCATATCCAATATCTCTTCGTTTCTACTGTAAAAGTTTATCTACATCAAGATTATATTGTACTATAAAAAAACCTGGAAAAACCCCCATTTGTTTGTTACAGGTAACGATTCGACATACTTTCGTTTCGGGTCGGGTCAGCCAGATAAACATCAGCGCTGTATGCACATGAAAGACGACAACCTATGGTATTCTGATGAGTGTGACGCTACCGATACGAGAGCTTTTATTTGTCAACAAGGTTAGTACTGTATCGTGTATTATTGTGGATATAAATGTTAGCTATCACATTGGAAAATATCTCGACCGCGCTCATTAAAATAGGTGACATGTAGATAATTATGTTCAGGAAGTCGGGCCATTGATGGTTGGTTGACAAATAACAATACTGATAGCTCTGACTTGAGTTTCGCATCTTCCACTGCTTTGCAAGCTTACATTTTCTAATCTTTTACCATATATCTCTAGAACTTCTCTATAAAATCAAATGATCCCAAGTAATATATACTTTGGGAAATGCGATATATTCTTCCATTTTGTCAATAAATCATTTTTAGCCCGCCCTATAATTTTAATTAAAAAAGTGGGCTATTGCAATTGAAGTTAGGCGTCGGCAGCGTTGCGTCGGCGTCGGCGTTAACATTCCCTTTTGGGCACGATAACTTGAATAGTTTTCTCATGTATCCTTCCCAAATTTGTTATGCATGTTACAAATGACCAGTTCTCTTACAAAAATGTTTGTGCATGTTACTAATAGCAGTTCTCAGACAAGTTCAATAATGGCTAAAGAAAAATTAAATGACCGATTTATTGCGATATTTCGCATTATACATCAATAATTCGACCTTGTAGGCGCGATAAAATAAAAGTTTTTCATTTAGCCTGCTCAAATGTGTTATGCATATTACTAATGAACAGTTCTCGGACAAGTTCGATAACGGCTGAAAAAAATCAAAATGGCCGATTTATTGCGATTTTTTGCATTTTACGGGGATCATTTGACCTTGTGGGCGTAATTACTTTAAGTTCAATAATGGCGGCGGGCTATCGTCGGGTGTGCTGTTGTTTAAATGTACATGTACATGTGGTTTTCCTTCATAATATATGTTATTTATATTTGTATAAAAAAATATAGTTGCATCTCTTTACAATTATGATTTACCCTTGTAAGCCGCCATCCCTTTATCTTCTTCATTATGTACTGTTGCACACACCAAGCCATTTATGGCCCGAGTTTAATAAACTATTGTCTATTTTCTTTTCACTTTGAAATTTGAATTACAGCCGTACATCGATGTGAATAAAGCGATCCGATTTGACGGTACATGCTGTATTAGCCTGAATGCGCCATGAAAAAAGGGTGGATCATTCAACTTGCAAAGTGATCTTTCTTATAATTAATTTTCACCTTATGGAAAATATAATTTCCAGATTGTATTGCGTAGAAAACGTTCGTGAAACAGCATGTTTTCAAATTGCCAAATATTTATTCTCTGTACAAATATTTTCAAAATTTCATGTAAATTGTTATAGTCGAAATTGCATGAAATTAAATAACGCCATCACAGTTACAGTATTAAAACATTAACTAATACGATTTGAAGTGACGTATTTGTTATGTATGCTAACTATTTTGTTTTCAAGGGTAGATCTAGTCCCTATGTTGAAACGTGTCTAATAAGTACTGAATATAAGCTGTTGTTATGTTTTAAAAAAACAATCACTATCCACAGAACTATCTGGATCATATACTAGCCTGCAAACTACAACGCAGAATGAGCTGCATAAATCAACAGAGTCACCAATCTTGTCAACGTATGGAATGGAACCAGTGACCACACAGACTTCACCAACAACTCAAGCTTCTGTTGATGGTTGTAAAGACCTGAACGGACAATGGACATCTAAGCACACATCAGAAAGGCTGACCCTGATTCATAATGCAGATGACAGTCTGGACGGCTTGTATAACCCATGTCCCAACTGTGGATGGTTGGGTGTTGATGGGAGTAAGGCAATCATAGAGCATACATTAGGCTTCGTGGTGATTGGTCAGGGTGGTGATGTTGTCATATCATTGGCAGGTGGGTTACGGTAGTTTATTATATTATAAGTGAATCCTAAATTAGAGTAATGCCATGCAATGGAACACAATGCAATATTAATAGTACAGCAACAGAGGGACTAAATGTTGGAGGCACCGGCGCCACAACATTTGACCACATGTCTAGAATTAATGCCAGAACTCTCTGGATACAGAATCTTGTTGATAACATTGACGGATATTTAAGCGGACTGATAGATTTACATTTGTGTACACTTACCAAATTTTCGATAAAATATTCCATAAATGTGATCTTCACGTCTATCTTACTTTATCATAATGCTGGGCCATCCAAATAGAATAATGGTGAATTCAGTTTTTTCTATCCATCAAAGAGCTATTTTGAATATTGTTCTCGTAATTTTTATTATTTTTATTTTCCGTTTTTTCCCCCTTTTTAGCAAATAGTTTATGACAACAGGTTCATGTATGTATGAAAGTCTCCATGAGCAGTACCATGTGATACAGATACATAGGCCTACTATAAGTCTGAGTTAGATTGATTTTTCGAATTATGTTGATTTTTGCTTGATTTTTCGAGTAATAGATCATTATGGCCGTTTTAAAATTCCTCCTGAAATGCATTATTGAACATAAATATTGGTTCAAATATTTTCAAATGCTACAAAATGGTTCGCATAATAGTCATCTCACAAATATGATTCTAGTCTCTAATCTTACTTTCTAATGTTCAGAAAAAGTGTTGGTATATAATATTCACGAGTAAATTCAACATGACCGCCGCGAAATTGACAAGAAAAGTGGCAAGAGCATACGTAGGCCCGTTTACGCTCAATTCTATGCGAAAACCTCCATGAGCGGTGTCATCTGGTCACGAGTCAAAATAAATCTAAATTATGGTATTAATTCCTGATTTGTCGCGCAATTAATAATTATGCCTGATTTTGAAAATGGTCGCCAATAAATCGAAATCCATAATTGAACATGGTTTGCCTGATACTCCAGGAGCTATATGGGCCTAATATCTGAGGTGGACAACATATACTGTCAAAGGGTGCCATTGTTTTTATATTGACATATACCTAGTAAATGACTAAAAATCCAGTTGGTAGGGCCAAAAATAAAAAAGATGGCCGTCAACCCCACTACCAAAAGTACTGAAATATTTGGAAATACATACCTTGGCTTTGACTCCTTACTTAAGACATATGATTTGGGTCGCTAAACATACATTTCCATAGCCGATGAATCGATTAAAAATACTTTTGATAGCAAATTAATACTTGTGTAATATCCAAGATGGCACCCCAAAAAATACGAGAAAGCACATATTTTACTCATCGAACTGATGAATTGAAAATTAACATACCACAGGACCCTCCGTAGTCTACCGTGATATATTTTAGCACTAAATATCTTATTATTCATGTATTCACCGCTAAAATATTCAAAATGAAAGATTTCACTTCAAAGAACATGTTCAATAATGCGTTTCATAGAAAATCATTAATCTTGGATTCCGTCGTAAATATTATTTGCTGATACTCAAATACCGGAACAAACATTAAAATGTAAGATTAGAAACCAAAACCGAGTTTGTGAAACGAAATTTAAGCAAAGCATATTTAATATTTAATTATTTTATTGCGGCCATTACTAAATTTGCTTTTATGATCAATTATCAAAAAAAAACAAGCATTGATAACCTAATTCAGATTTAAGGGATGTATCAGAACAAATAGTAGCGCTGAACCTTTTGGCTTAAATTATTTGTAAAAAATTAAAGAAATTGATTTTTTTCAATTGCATTATGCGACATACTAAAACTAGCTAAAATAAATCCTCGAGATGGGATGCTACAGCAAAATCATATTTTTTTATATTGTGATGGAGTGCGAGGGACGTGAAAATCACATTTCAGCGAGTATTTTATCTAAAAATTGGGTACTTGTACAAAAGTGTCAAATTCTCTGATTTCCAGCAATGTCATCAACCAGAGTCTGTATTGACTCCTGGGAACAATTTGGACAAGTTTTTCTAACGCCGGTTTAGTTAACTGCTTAAACATGCCTCTATCTTGGTGTCTGCTGCTGTACTATAATTATGAGCGTTCAAAAGAGGATGTTTTTTATATTCTGTTTTATGAAGTAAACGTGGCGCCTGCTTGAGTATCGGATAATAAAATTAATAAAATACTTCATCACATACTATATAGTTATTGAAGTATAATATATGTATCCCTTGCCAGATTTGCGTAATTGTTGCAAATTTGAATAAATTGCTTTAAAGAGACTTATACTTCTAAAATTTGAAACTGTTCTGATGTTTGCTTGGTAATTATATAAAGTTGCTTAATCTGACAACTGGAGATGGGGGGGGGGTTTGGGGTTGAGCTACAGTGGTAGATCAGTAAAATATATTATTATGCGTAAGGCAATAACTTCTGGAGGCTCTATTTTGTGGTATTAATTCATTCCTTTTTTTCTCACAAATAGCTGTGAAATTCATTTATACTTTTTTCCCTGTAGGTGAATGTTACATTTGTGCCGGAGAAGAAGTGTTACATTTCCACAGACTATCATATGATCTAGACCAGGGAGCAGACGCAGCATGTAACGGCGATGACACTCAAACAACAGTAACGGAGGAGACTGTGTATTACAGGGCATAGATACGATGTGTCAAGCTTCAAGAAAGAAAATGAAAGAAAATTAGCCAGACGAAAACTGACATTGACTTTCAGAATATATTGGAATTAATAAAGTAATCATTGAAACACACGAATGGCAAAGACAACCCGCATTTACGAGCCCCTAACCTTTATTTTGCTGATCACGACTTTTGTCGTTTTTTTTTTGTTTTATTTTCTGACCAAACACTGATATTGGGAACAAAATGTGTTTTTCAACATACGGATTTGCAAAAGATATATCCTTAATTATAGTCATTTTTTTTCAACCTGACAAATGATTAATTTTCACCCACTTGAAGTTGTGGGTCGCGGTAGCGAGACACAACCTCAAATGGGTGAAAATTTAAATAAATTAACTTAGCACGATTATTGTTGATATGAAGGCATCGATTCAATCCACTTTACCAGATTAATTATAGTCAGATTCACATTAAATTCATCAACCAGGATTATTGAATGTCGAGGATTTCTCAGTCAATTCTCAACCAATTTTCACAAAATTTTACACACACTATTTCCCATTCATGTCGTGACTACCCTGAAAGTTTTGCGAAGTTTTAATATATTGTAGAAGTTAGACCATCTGACATGTATTACAATTCTGAGACGAAGCTAATGGGTTTATAGAGGGCAACATTTTATTTATTTATTTACAACATGTCAAATGGTCTAGCTTCTAAAATATATTTATCAAAACGTCGCGAAACTTTCCGGGTAGTCACGAGATGAATGGAAAATAGTGTGCGTAAAATTGCATGAAAAATGGTTGAGAATTGACTGAGAAATCGGCGAAAATCATTCACCACGGTTAATGTGAATTCGACTATAACACAATTTGTTAATTATATCTGCAGCGAGATACAAGTAACACAAATTGTCATCTGTTTTATCGCATCAAAGATATCTCCTAGCCAAGACGAGACATTGACATAATGTAAGTTTGTTTCCGAGGCTGCCACAACATTGAACCAATATTGGAGCATTGTTACGTGGTTCCTGGGGTGTCTTAAACCTCATAACACCATCTTGTTTTTTTCGACAAATGTCAAAATCAGCTTGGAAACCTTTCATCTGCACTGTAGTTCTAATGCCCAATGTGCCATCATTAAAATATTTATATATTTTTTGCAATGTCGAGGAGTTGAAGCCATTAAGCACACCAGTGTGTGGTGTTCTCAATTTAGAATAGCTTTCTCCCCTTTTTGAGATAATTATAAATCAGTGGCCAAGGGGTGGTGGATCACCTACTTCAGCTTGATGGCCTTAACTGCTCGAGTGAATACATAAACATTACGCTTGGATAAAATACAACTCAAAAAGGTATAATCTTCTTTCACATCCGTAAACAATTGCGCCATAATCAAAATAAAATATAAACAATGTTTTGCCACTAAATAGTTATGACGTCACTTCGCAGATTTAAAAAAAAATTGCTAAATTTGCTATATATTTATTATATATTAGAAAAAAATGTATATGTTAGGATTAACCTCATCCACCAATTGGTCGAGAAAGGTGCATACATATGTGTGTAGGAAATGGAAAAAAAACTATGTTTTCGGCACATGTGACTGAAATATGTCAGTTGGTATACTTCAATCACAATATAATACTACTGTGACTGATCAGAGAGATTAAAGGTGTAGTCAACTGTTCAAATTCACGGGACAAGGGTCCCCCAGAAGGCAATAGTGCCCGTGGGTAAGCTAATGCCCTATTCCATAATAATACTAAATATGCGTTTCATACCCAAAGCCTCATTAAGAGCAAGTTCTCAAATCACAGCAAGTTCATATATACTTGAGCGACATCTATGAGGTAATAATTCAAAGCCCTTGTCTTTTGCCCCTACTTGGTCGCCTACTTGCAAACAAACTGACTATATTACTGCGGGGATTTGGAAACTGCTTGACCCCCAAGCTTGAATGTATTGTCACCCAGTAAACACAAAACATTTGTATGACTTTATGCAATGTTGGACCAACGTCGAAGACGTTGGGCCTACATTGCATAAATGTCATACAAATGTCTTGCGTTTGCTGGGCAGGAAAACTTTCTCTCAAACATTGTACATTTATCTAATGTTGGTTCAATGTTGGGCCAGCGTCGCAGACGTTGGCCTAACATCAAAACAGCATTGGATCAATGTCTCGTTTAAGTAGTATCTTGTAATCAGTTCAGTGGCTATAATAATGCCGTCAATCTGTACTCAATAGGCTACTGTTGGCCTACACTTGACCGTCCCAGGCATGCGCGTTTTGAAGCTGAATGATTCTTTAAACACTGTTAAAGATGATAATATTATTCCCACCAAAAAGCTGCGAATTTTTTATATACCCACAGAAGCAAAAAAATAGTTAGTCGGTATTTCAGGCAAATGTATTTTGTTATAGTTAATTCGTGACCATGCTAGTTTTCGCTACATGGTGTGTGGCCAATTTCAAAAAGATAATTGTTTTTAATAGCCATACTGCTTTTGAATTAACTCAATTTTATTCTATATATAGTTCTCACCGAGTTATCTAGTTTGACACGTCGCGTCTTTTAGAATTTTTTTTCTTTATTCCACGGAAATATTCAGACCTGGTGTTTCCATCTTCTATTACTATTTCAGACGAATGGCGAAGACGGTATTTGATATAGCAGAATGTTACAAATAAATTTCAGCCATTACTATTAAGCCCCTATTGTGAAATTATGTGCGCGCATCGTTGGAAAGATTAAAATAATTAACCAGAAAGTTCACTTTCAACCAATGTGTGACTGATGACACCATGATGGTCACCCTGTCGGTATATGTACAATTATTTGATTACGTGTTAAACTTAGCTCAATATTTTTCAGCTCATAAATGCACCACAAGAAACCTTGTATTACATTTTGTATTGTTCCAATTGGTCAATAAAAATCCGCTTATACAGATGCATCACGTGGCATCCCAAGAAACAACATCCGTTGAACCAATGGTGGATCAGCACCGTATACAATAGACCAAGATAAAACCAACATTGGGTCAACGTCTCGTGTTTTATGGGATAATTACAACACAATTAATTGAATAAAAATATTCGAACACAAAAATGACGATCTTACATTTGAGATATTTGAGATATTATTATACTTATATATTTTAAAAGCATATACCGTGATAACTGTTGTTTATACGCGGGCTGATTTACTAATCGATTAGTAAGACAATTATGCAGTGGCTATTCCATCTAATCTGGATATAGTGGAGTGAAACTAATCGATTAATGTCATATATCCATCCCAGTATATATGACATAGGTGCATGTAATGACACAGATGAAGTGGAGGCCAAGCTTGTTTCAGATAATTGTAACATAATCTAGGACACACATTTTGGTAAGGATTCGTGTCCATTGTTATTATCGAATTTCCAGCTAGCACGATGTGTTGACACAGTGTTGTTTTAAGGTTGGTCCATCGTCGAACCAGTGGACCAACATAAGGATACTACCAGGTCAACATTTTGTGTTTGTTGGGTTGAATTGTATGGCTGAGAACGGTCAAAAAACGGTCAAAAAATGAAATGTACATATATCTAGCATAAAATATATTAATAGTTGTAATATATAGCTTACCTTTCTTTGATTTTTAATAGATATATTTGCAAGAAGAAATATCGAGGGGGACATCTTTTTATCGGCCAGCGTTTCTTCTGCAATATTGTTGTTGGAAAAAACAGCATATACATTTGTTTTTAATCTACCTTCACTCCACTTTTGCCAATGGTCCCGGATGGCACATTTTATTTCTAGCAATTTTTTTTAGTAAGATAAAAACATTTGGCGATCGATTAATAAAAGAAAAATATCCACTTGCACAATCTTGGAATTCGTCCTCACCTAGATAATACAAGATCGAATTGTTCAGAGAAAATCAACCTACATCAACTTCATTGATTTCGAAAAAGCATTCGACTGGATAAATCGTGACTTTTTGTTCAATAAACATACTATGAACAGTATTGACGGAAAAAAATATTTGGCTATAAAATCCTTATATTGTCAAACATCGCCGTATGTAGAGCCTAATAATATATTATCTAACTCTTTTAACACTAAATCGGGAGTGCGACAGTGGGATAATTTATCCCCCACTTTATAATATTCTCATCTTTTATACGCTGAAGACTATATATATTCTATGAAAATACACGAGAAAATGCTACTTCAGGCCAAGTCTGTACACTGTTGAGGAAAATATTCTTGGATAATATATGATGCACATGTCCTATGCTGTTTTTTATTGCATGTATCTATTTTCCAGATAACATGATCGAGATCTTGATATGCCTCACAGCTGGGGTTTTAAGTACAGTTGTGGCTCCTCTGGTGAAATCCAAGGCAAGTGTCAAATGAAGCTATGGATCGGAGACCACTAGGAAACATTGAGCAAGGAATGGTGAATGTGGGAAGGAAGAGTGTCATCCATATTGTACAGACAGTGATATTTTCCTCAGAGCAACCAATATCAAATAAGAATGTGGAGAGAGTTTTGCATCGCCCAGCAGAGAGACATCCGCTCCTACGTATGAAAGTAACGAAACAGATTTGTGACGGAACCGTTAGTGTCTGGTTTGTACCCATGGACAAAATTAATATTAAAATGGAAGAACTCCCGGATAAAGTATGGCTCGATGTGATGAATAAAGAACTCTCAGTGGCGGAAATAAATCTGGAAGAAGGCCCCTTGTGGCATGTGAAGTTTTTGCCAACCATTAACCGGGAAGAGACAGATGGTAGCTTATCAATGCGCCCTGGTATTCAACATGTCATATCTAATACTAATTCAATGTTACATCTATGTAATAAAGTTTTATCAAATTTAGAAGATGAATTAAAAGGAATTACAAAAGTAGAAAAGCTGGAGTCGTTACCACTCCCTGCGTCTTTATGTGATATAGCTGACATAACAAGCACACTTCCTGTTTCACTCAAATTCTGTCAACTATTCGATAGCTTAATTCCATACATCTTGGGGGCGATTGTGAGAAAATTAGTACTCAAAGATAGAACTGTGTGGATCAATAAGATAAAGAATAATCCTAGCACTGTTCCCCAAACTGGTACTATTCCAATGGTCTTTAACAAAAGTGAAACCGAAAAGTTTTTAAATTCATGTAAAACTCATTCTGTGTCACCTCTTGCAGCTTTCAGACTGCATTATTGCTAATATTAACTAATCAATTAAATATTCACGGAGAAGTAGAATTCGACACAACTGTCAATCTTCGTCCATTATACATTGAGCGTAAGGCAAGCAAAATATACCAAGAGCTACATACTTAACATGTCTTGGTTGTAGGGTTAAAGTTACAAAGGAAAACGAACAAGTTGATTTCTGGAATTTGCTAAATGTTGCAGACATGCTGTTCATCAAGATTTGCTGGCTCGCGCAGAGAAAAGAATGCAGTTACTTTCTATTCTAAAAACGGTGTGGCGTGAAGTTATGGTCTCAAAACCCGAAAATGTCACCTCCCTAATCAGATTTGGAAACTTTGGGAACTGTTCATGTTTGGATAGAAACGACGATTCTTGTATTCGAGATATTGCTATATATGGCACCGCTTCGAGACCTAGACCACTGTGCCGGCCTCCTTTATTTTGAAAAAAAAGCGTTTTTGCTGTTGTTAAAATAGGGCTGGTAATGGCTGGTATGGGGTCACTTATCAGGGGGTTATTACACGTGAGATTGGGGAACTGCAACACATGCGTTTGAGTACATTGCGCCTATCCGGAAGTATACAATATGGCTTGGCTTGTCTAAAAAATATTTGTTATTTGAATTTATAAAACTTTGCCCTTGCAATGACCTTGAGGTGACCTTTGAGTGACCCAAATTTCGCTTGCTGACAAAGCCCCTGCCGAATCCCATATATGTACATTATTGTTAATATACCTTGTAGATCCACAGTTACAGCAACGTTGGATACAGCCATATATTAACCCTTTTAAACCTTTCAAGGCTGAATTTTCGATTGTCATCTTCATCCACTACAAGCCGCTAATTGCTATCGCAATTATCGACTTGTAGTTGATGAAGATGATTTGAGGTGGGTGAAAAAATAATACCATCATAGCAGAACACGTGCATTTCCATTAAATGACCACCATTATCCCTGGGTCCTGGCATGCTCTCAGGCCTGAGAGCCAAAGAGTTTGGAGTTAAAGTTGAGATATGAATGGGCTAGAGGTTAAATATATTTGAAAAAAATATTACGGAACTAAAAAAACCTTACACAATAGATTATGTCTGAAAGTATACATTTTAAAATGTATTATGGAAATCTAAAAGCTCTTTGAATGTAACATACATTTTTAGTACAAGATTGCGACCAATGCCAGAACATTCTCTAACATCTATGAAAACCCAAATCATGTGTCTCCAAGCTGAAATAGGATTTAAAGGGATTTTTAAAACTTTTGCAATTGTCACCCATTTTTACAATAGTTAGTCGGTTTATTTCAGGTCAAACTAACTCTAGCCCAATATGTATGAGTCCATTTGTTTATACTAGATAACCTGTCGCATACAATATGTTCCTCTTAAGACCTTCCGGCGTGTTCCTATTTGAAAATAATCACGTTTGTCAAAATCATGTTTTTACAATGGAAAAGATTTGGTAGCCCTACTTTTGAAAATCGATCAAGTTGAGTAGGGGAAATTATTGAGGGTTAATTGAATTTTAAATGGCCATTGGCCATCTTCTGGGTCAAGATCTCGATGTGTGCCTGCAACATGGTGAAATAAACCTCCTGTGGCCTATGATCGAAATAATGTGACAAGTTAAGTTTTCGCACTGCTGTGTACCAATGCAAATACAAGTACACAGGTATAAACGTTACAAACAACAAAGGGACAAGTGGAAACGACAATCAAGTCCTTACTATTATTATGGCAAATCCTTACTATTATTACTTGTCTCAAAAGTGACCTGCGCAGATGTTACGTTATTGAAAAATGTGAAAATAGACGAGAGTGTAGGCAACCATCGGGCTATGGTTTTGCAAAATATTCCATTATATTAGTATGAAAAGGACTAAATCTAAATAACTGATTGTCAATGCCTCATATGTCAAGTATCCCGGGGTTGAAATTGATCACACAGTCCATATACAGCCCGACACTCAGAATAACAGAAAGTATATAACTAGAAAGAGTTGCTCGGAAACGAACACGAAAGCAGCCCTCCGTTATCGCCAGTTGGCCATTTTAAATTTGCTATAGATCAGCAAACTTTCTCAATGTTTATTTTATATTACCGCTTCAGCTATTATGCAAGATTTTCGAGATAATGAAAAAAAATGACCGTAAGTCGGCTATTTTGGATTTTATTTCTGCGAATTTTTTCATGGGTTATCCTTGTGTGAGTCCTTACATTTTGTTCTATATACATGGTCCAGCTATTTTGCTTTGTTATTGAGTTGTGTATATATTGAAAAATTGAAAAATTTATCAAATTCACAATGGCCGCTAGACCACTATTTCAAAATTGTTTGCTCCCAGTGTTAATAAGGTCATTGGCTGACATAGCTGTGCATATTTCCTGAAAAGCGCTATCAATTATTTCTTTGTTAGTAGCCCTAATAATTAAAGGGTTGATTATATGAGAATCAAAATGTCCCCAAAAGTCCCCCGGTGGTATCTGATGGCTATGTGAAGAATGAGGAAGCAGAAGTTCAAAGATCAGCTATCATGCAAGATTTTCAAGATAATGAACAAAAATTAAAATAGCCGACTGGCGGCCATTTTTGATTTTATTAGTGCGTAATTTTTCATGGGTTATCCTTGTGTGAGACATTACATTTTGCTCTATATTCATGGTCCAGCTATTTTGCATTTTTTTGAGTTACTTAAATATCACAAAATTACTAAAACGTTAAACGGCTATTTTGTAATTATTTGCTCCCAAAAGTTAATCAGGTCATTGGCTGACATAGCTGAACATGTCTGCCAAATTAAAAGAATATTTGATGGATATATTTTTCCTGAATCGCGCTAACGGGAATTTCTTCGTTAGTGGCCATAGTAATTAAAGGGTTGATGATATGGAGACGTTGCTGGGTTGAACACGTTTTTCTACAATATGATAAATTATAATAATATCATAAATTCTACTTAAAAATTAAATATAAATAAATGGTCGCTATTATTATAGACTAGAATAAGGAAAACTAATGCATAGGCATATATTTAAAGAGTACAATTGTATTTAAAGCGTCTGTTATAATTGTACATGATCAGATGATTGACAAATGGAAGTAGTCGTGAGGAAAATGAACAGCTTTTAAGTCTAATTTTACAAAAATATAATTGCACAACCTAAATTGGATTGAAACACGGTTTTGCGACGTGTAGCTGTCAGAAGGGGGGGGGGGTAGATGTTATCGATATTACCGCACGTAAATAAACATACCAAATTATCAGTGTGAGTGTTCACTTGGGGATGGGGGGTGGGGAAGGTAGTTACTGTCTATTCCGCGTAAGGACATCGTCACAATGTATACATGACTTTGTTTTAAACAATCTCAGAATCTTGACTTGTGAGGGCTACCTTTATCTATGTGCCACGGAGTATTGTTTAACCCTTTAACCGCCCGTGTCGCATATATTCGGGTTTTCATTTTTTATTGGCACATTAAGTACAACCTTTTAAACATGTTGAAGATAAAATATGACATCAATCAGCAATATTTGAAAACAGGTGACCTCCATTTTGTGAAATCTGATTAATTTTCACTCACTTGAAGTTGTGGATCGCGTCAGCGAGACACAATTTCAAGTGGGTGAAAATTCAGATTGAATAATTTGGCGGTCAAAGGGTTAATAATTGTTATCAATCAATCGAACAAGGAATATATCATATTGATTTAACCTTGATCTGTAGACTTGTTGATAATATGTTGTATTATGAGATACCGATGCTGTATGGAATGCTATATCTAGTGTATAAATGTGTATATATGCCTAGTGATGATCGATGCTAAGAGTGTGTATGAACTTATACTATTGTATTATTTTAATCTTATATTACAATAATTCATTTTTTGTTAATATTGAAATATTATCATTTTTTCTAGCCCATTCTTCGGATGTATCCGTATTCTACGGATTTTTCATGTCTTTAAGTACGTACATTGTATTTATTATGTCGACTCTATGGATGCTTTTTTAATATTTAAAAAAATTATTTTTGCAAACGTGTGGGTGAATGTGTGGCCGTATACATATTAGAAGATCAGCACGGGGCTCATGAATGGCATAAGGCTGCTCAAGAATGCGTTTGAAATGTTTTAAGATGTTTGAAATGTTTGAAATGGCTAGATCAAGTATCATTTTGTGAAATTGTAAAAATATGTATTATATTTTTTTTTAATATGTACTTTTCAATTTCACAATCAATTCATCGCTGTCCCCGTTGGTGCCAAATATAGGCCCATATTTACATATTTATGTATTTATTATACAATTGTGCGTAATTACATAACTAAGGCTTAAAAAATATAGCGAACACTTTATTATACTGTCGCAAATGTTGACTTTGCAGGCTATTAAAGTTGAACAAACTTATAAGGATTTTCCACTGTCCGTTTAGGCAGCCTTGAGTATAGAAGTATTATCTATCAAAATTAGACTTCCAACAAAATCTTCAGCAATTAGTTGACAGGTCTCGCACATGGGAAATGCCATTCACCATAAACTAATGTCACACCTTACACTCCCACAGAAAGAAACAACCAATTATGCACATCTACACAATGGAAATCAATGACAACAGTTACACCCGTATCTCAACCTTTTCACTACCATACATGACGGAAATTTCCGTCGTCATCCGTCAATGAACGTAACCATAAAATGACACAAATTTTCATCAAATATATACTACATTTATGTATTTTTCGTCATTTGAAGCTGGAAATTGCGTTAGCAATTCCAGCTTCAAATGACGAAAAATAGAACTCGTACACCAGTATATCTGGATCCTGGCATGCACTCCGGCCTGGAAGTCAAAGGGTTAAGGGTAGCATTTCAGTCAGAACTCAGATGTACAAAACACTGCCAACAAAGCACTTAACATGCCAAAGGGGAACTTCTAACAAGCCTCAACACCAGCAATAAACATGAAGCATCTGGTCAACGTCTCGTGTTTGTTGGGCGTCTTGGTTGATGGATGATTGGTTGATGGATGATTGATTAATCCAAGCAACAATAAACTAGTTATATATCAGGATAAATTACATATATCTGGGACGTCCGCCATGGGTAAGGGGGTGAATAAGAGCGTACTTCGTCTCAGATGAAATAAATGAAATGAATCGGGCTTTAGGCCACCTTTGTGCACATATAGGCTAAACTGGGCCAGGAGAACCTCCTGGGGATGGTGAGATGATTGAGATGACACTGTCCTCCAGACACAGGATTCGAAATTCGAGCCCTGGTGGTCTGAGGCCCCCGCCCCGTCTCAGATGAGAAAACCTTCCAGAAAACACACCGTTGAACCGGTGTTGGCTTAATGTTGGCCCAGCGTCGTAAAAAATGGGCCTACATTTAACCAACACTGATTCAACGTTTTGTGATTGCTGGGTAACTCAATGTTACCAGTTCGAGAATATCTAACAACAGGCCTGCATGTCAACATAGGGCACATTAATCAATCCATATCATATCTGTAATGGACTATGACAAGTACATCATACTTCAGTGTCCCAGTAAGAATATATGTGTATATTCATGTTTGCAGCTGTTTAGTTTTTTCATAGACATATTCGAGGCAGCTGATCATTTCTAGTGGCCATGCTTCCATTCGTGCTGATTTTAACTTCACTTGGTGCTGGTCTTTGCGCGACGACTTCAAGAGGTAAATACTAGCATTGTGTAAGCGATTTTTTTTTCATGGATAAATATATATTGAGTCTGTCTGTAGGCCTATGTGTCGACTAAAGGTACTTACTTCGAAGTAACCAGTCTACGAAAATAGGCTATAAGGCCTGATTTTTCTATAATTGATATTTATTTTGATAAATATCGCCACCAAAACAACTTTAAAATGGGACCGACAAGTTTCGTGGCATCATCAGCAATATAAATCATGCATGCCAGCTGCTGATCATGTGATGTAGGCCTGACTATTTCTGTCAGTTCACAAACAAACAAGCAATGGCAGATCCATGATATATGATTTTTCAAGTAGGCCTACGGTTTTTCAAGTCGAGTTGTCTAGAGTACATTATTACTGTTAGATGATATGTCTTTACTTGAACTGAGATAGGAACCTATAGTCATAGGTGAGATAGGTGTATATAGAAGCCCAATGTGGGGTTGCTACTGTTGCCGGCAGATTGTATGATATATAATATATACAATTGATTAATCATTTATATCACTTTATTTATAATTGGTATCATTTTATCAATGATTAGAATAATTATTTATACATATATTTCATTTATATATATACACATATACATAGTAATAAGGTAATTATTGCAATTATTGTCTATGAAAAAGGTAAGCGATGTATGCCACAGGAATCAAAATCACTTAAAACATTGTCTGAATTAATGAGAATGGCATAGTGTATGTTCATTAGGGCTAGACTACTTAATCGTGTCTCTTTCGCGGTGCTACGCAGGTATGTCTTTAATCTGCGCAAGCAACTGAAAGACCTCTCAGCTGTTGCTGTCACAGTGACAGTTACAGATTCTGATGACGCTGCTTATAAACCTTCGAGAAAAAACAAATTCGTCTCCAGAGTACAAATCATAGAGAGTAATCAGACACTAAAAGGTGTGTTTTTGTAGCAGGTAATTTATATCATTTATCAGATTTGATTATCCCATGGATTGAAAAAATTAAAAACATATAATAAACACATAAAACGCGCTTAAGAAAATGAATGAACAAAGTGAATAACCATGATAAAGTGAATAACCATGATAAAGTGAATAAACATGATAAAGTGAATAAACATGATAAAGTGAATAAACATGATAAAGTGAATAAACATGATGAAATGAATAAACAAGTTAAATACATAAAAAAAAAAAAAAAAGATAATGAAATTAATAAAGTTTAAAACTTTAATTCGAATGTATCTGTCATTTGCCCTTAATAACAAGACGAATAGCTATAATGTATATGTGCATATCACAGCGATGCAACTAAACTGGAGTTTTGCAACATCCTATTTTGAAGTTTACAACAATATAGTAAAAAAAGAAATGTAAGTGCTTAAATCTGTGCAAGAGTGTTGGCCGTGGGTGGTGTCGGTGATCAGAAAAAGTCCCCCTCCACGAAGTATTTAGGATTATGCCAATCCCATAAGTATGTTTTACTGCTATGTTTAACAGGGGTGGGGGTCATTAGAGCGTGACGGTGACACGCACGTCGACCAATCGGATGGCCGTGGGTGGTGTCGGTGATCAGAAAAAGTCCCCCTCCACGAAGTATTTAGGATTATGCCAATCCCATAAGTATGTTTTACTGCTATGTTTAACAGGGGTGGGGGTCATTAGAGCGTGACGGCGATGACCCACTGCGTATTATAGTGCCATTGGTGTCTGTGATATTTACACCTACGACTAATTAGCCGCAAATGGTAGCCGTCAACACATGTTTTGATTGCAGTCACGAGCGGGAAGTTATACAATCGTTTCTAAAAACATATGATTTGAAAATTTCAAGGTACGCACTTGCATACCTTGCGTATGCCTGCAGGCGCGCCTGACTGGGGAGTGTTGTTGTAGAGATGACAGAAAGAAGCTTGCGTATTGTGGCTGTGGAAGGGCAGATGTGATATGTGGCTATGTGGTTGCGTAGAGGGGACTGTGTTGTAGAGGGAACCTGGCGAAAGTGGATGTAGGAGAGGAACCGGTAAATGTGAATGTAAATGGGGCCTGTAGCCATAGAAGCGAAAGTGGAAGGACTAGATGTAAAAGGTAGAAGTGGATCTTGGAAATAGGACTGTAGGTGGCTACACATATAATAATTGAGTAATACGGTTGTAGAGGTTGCAACAATACCAGTTATTGCCAATCACGTTGGAAAACTTTACTCTTCATGGAACATGGGAGGACACAAATCACATATACTCAGCTCTCCTGTTTTTCAGATTTTTACTATTCTAGCCTGTCACTATATCCACCATTCTATTTTTACAAGTTGCCACCACTTGCCTTTATTGTCATAATTTAAGTATCACAATTTATGAAGTTGTTTAATTGCTTTAATTAGAGACAGCTAAAATAGTAAAACTCTGAGACTGTGCATATGCATAAATTAATATGCATATGTATCGTTTCATTGGTACATATTAAAACAACTTCTTGTATTATTTGGCGTTATTTTGGTGTCAGTACACCCCATTGATACAGGATATTTCACAATTCCTTTATTGTTTTCTTCGTGAAGTAATATACCTATTTTTATTTCACAATTTGATTCCTGTGCTGTTGTTTTCATAACATTGTTATAGATAATAACTTATCTTTCAACTTGAATGTTCTTTTAATAACTTTGACCGTGACATCCTCAGTAAAACAACTAAAGTGTAAAGCCACACAAAATGTTGTGAGTGTGAACAATGTAATCAATCCTCATCATCAAAGTGTAAAGCCACACAAAATATATTAGATTTTCTTCTTGAACGATATTTATGCAATTTTTGCTGTATGTATTACCATAATATAAAGTTTATTGCCGGCCATTTTGGAAAATGGCCGAGTGTCGCCGACATAATACATTTTCGGCTTGGCTCCATAGCTAATATTTTTCAGTAGGTTATAATGGAGCAGTGTGCAAAATTTGGTGCTTTTACCCCTATTTGCACAATGGTTTCAATAATCTGCAAGACTATAACTAATCTCTGGTCACTGAACCCTGTTTGTTTTTTCACACATGGAGGAGGTGAACGTCCTATGCAATATCAGCGTACGGCAAACACGACACATTGAAGCAAACGGTGGCCTAGCATTGCGCCAGCTTTGCGCCAGCATCGGTTCAATGTGCCTTGTTTGCTGGGACGTGATCTGGCACCATAGACAGGGACAGTGTATGTCCTAGTGTGGTCATAACAGCTTTGTCTCAGTCTGTTTATACACAAAAAGTAGCGGCTTTAAAATAACAAATAACATGATGGATGATGTGTTTACAACTGAATTCTGCTGTGTCATGCTCGCTCAGCTTGCGTACTAGTGGTTCACGTGACTAAAATGAGCATATTTACACAAATTCAAATGGTAACAGTTTGAATATCATTCGGTGATACAATCATTAAAACATGTTATATGGATATACTTACCCCTAAACTAGTATGTTTGTTTAATACAGTATTTCAAAGTGGTTTTTTTCCCAACATCGTGGTCAGAGGGAATTATTATACCAATACATAAAAAGGGAAGCAAAGATAAGGTAGATAATTACAGAGGAATTACGCTTTTGAGTACTTTAGGGAAACTTTTCACAAGAGTGTTAAATAAAAGATTAAATTTTTGGTCGGATACCTATAGTGTACTTATTGATGCACAAGGGGGGTTTCGATCGGGGGATCAACTGTCGATAGTATTTTTATTTTACATGGTCTTATTAATAATTGTTTGAACAATTCAAAGAAATTATACTGTTCTTTTGTTGATTTCCGCAAGGCTTTCGATTATATAAGTAGGGATTGTTTGTGGTATAAGATATTAAAGAATGGAATATCTGGAAACATGTACGATATAATTCGTAATATGTATGAATCAGTGGTATCAAAAGTTTAAATAAATGGTGAATTGTCAGAGTCTTTCGGGTGCTATATAGGTGTACGACAGGGGGAATGGTTATCCCCATTTTTGTTTTCTATATATATTGATGATTTGGAAAAAGAATTTATAGAAAAGGGTATGAAAGGGATAACTATATCGGACTTTAAAATGTTTCTTCTTTTATATGCCGATGATGCAGTTATATTTTCAGAAACACGAGAGGATTTACAGCATGGTATAGACATATTATATGATTATTGTAAACGATGGCGCCTAGAAGTAAATATACAGAAAACTAAAATAGTTGTTTTTAGGAAAGGTGGCAGGTTATCACATGACGACCACTGGTTCTATGGTGATCAGCGTCTATGTACCGCTGATACATTTCTATATTTGGGTGTTCTTTTTTCATCTACTGGTAAATGGTCGCAAGTTCAAAGTACACTTGCTCACCAAGCTTTAAAGGCATAATTTTCATTACTGAGAATGTTGTACCATTTTAATGATGTAAATCCAGATTTCATATGTCAACTGTTTGACAAACTAATTACTCCAATTCTAATGTACGCCTCTGAAGTATGGGGTTTTCACACAACGGCTGCCATTGAACGTGTACGAACAGGTTTTTGTAAACGCATATTGCATTTAAAAAAAACTTTATATATGGTGAGCCGAATAGACTGCCATTACGCCTAGATCGCTATTATAGGATAATTAAGTACTGGTTAAAAATTGTGGTAATTAAACAGAACCCACTGGTCTGTAAAATTTATAATAACTTTTATAGGGATGTTGAGAATGGGTCCAATGGTTATAATGATAATTGGGTTGTTTTAGTAAGAAATTTAATATGTCAACTTGGTTTTGCTGATGCCTGGTTAGCCCAAGGAGTTTGAAAGATCCAATTATTCTTAAAACTTTGTAAGCAGAGAATACGTGACCAATTTATTCAACAGTGGTTTGGTGAAATGGCTACAAATACTGATACAAAATTGTATAATTTTATTAAAACTAGCTTCCAATACAGTGATTATTTATTACACCTCAATATTCCCAAATATAGATATAGTTTATTGCATTTTTTTGGCAGAAATCATAAATTGCCGGTTGTCACTGGGCGTTGGCGTAGAATACCATACCAAGACAGATTATGTACAACTTGTAACGTCCTCGGCGACGAATATCACTTAGTTTTTGAATGTGTTGCTGACAATTTAGTACCTCTAAGAAAACAATATATTCCTAGATATTATACACAAAGACTATCAATGATAAAATTTATCAAATTACTGAGATCGGATAATGTTACAACTATAAAGAAATTATCTGTGTTTTTATATAAAGCTTTGTATATGTAAGGCTATTACACTTGGCGGACACGAGCTGTTGAGCCGGTGTTGGGGTGATGTTGGTCCAGCGTGGCAGACGGTGGACCAGCATTACATCGGCATTGGTTCTGCGGTTCTTTTTGGCTGTGACAGACTCCCTGCAGAACTGATTTTGCTGTTCCAGGTTTGTGTACAGGTGTAACGGCGAGCCACAGTCTTCGACGCTGTCCCGCCATTATACCGACGCCCAGAGAGTGCGGGACATTGATATAGTTTTGGGTTTGGTTTTGGACTATTGTGGACTGCCACCTACTCAACATTGTCTCGGTGTCTCGTGCTCGCTGAGGCTACATCTTGTGGCTAGTGTGTTGTGTTTATGTTGATAATGTTCTAGTGTGCCCCGGCAGGCATGATATGGTCTGATGATCTCTGACCGTGTTGCCTCAGTGCTGGGCCTCCCAAGCGTTGGGGTTGTATGGCCAGGGCTCCAGTGTGGGTCTTTGGTGGTTCGGTGTTGCTTACGCCGGCCCAGCACTGACCCGGCATTTGTCGGCGTGCCGTGCCTGCTGGGGTGCGGGTCGATTCGATTTGTTCGACTTTGTTTTGATTTTAGGCCATCGTCTCTGACCCTGGTCTTGTATCGAACCAGAAGTTATGTTGTGTTTGATGGGGTGGTACCCCCATTTATTACGCATTTGATTGAATGTATATGTTATTGACAATATTTATCATAATGCTGTACACTCGCGCACTGTTTGCACAAATTATTGTATGCGCACAGGCATGTTGCCTACCGCTGAATAAACAATAATAAAAATATATGAGAGTCCTGAATGATGCAGTATGACCACATATATGCAGCATAGTATATCATAATTAAACTGAAAGTCATGTTTTGGAAACTCTACAGCAGAATATACTTCAATGTGGGAACCTTTAAATTTCGTCAAACCAACTGTCATGCATGTTTTTACAAGTAGCATCTTTACAACTACCGCATTCTGAAAAAAAATCACTTCGTTTTTGACACAACTACACTATGAAAATTACAACTTAATATATTTTAATTTGAAGAAGTTCTTTTTAATCAGGGAAATTAGACAAAAATCGTGAAACAAATTCATTACAAAAATACTTTACAAGGGTTTTGTATAAGGTTTGAGCTAGACACACCCCCTTGCACAACTAACTGGGTTGTCCTTAGGCTTAGCACCTATGTTGCTTTGCATAGATCTGCTAAGCTTAGAAACAACATGGTCGGTTTAGCAAGGAGATAATCATGCCAATTTAACAAGATGCAAACAGAAAAATCGCATAAGGGCATGTGTTGCTCCAAACCCACACAACAAAAGAATGAATAGAATCACATCGAAAATAACATACTCAAATATATTATATAGGTTAATATTACAGTTGTTGTTATGATCTAGATTATGACTGCACGGGTGCTCACGTCGTGGTGGAGATAGCGGGTGTATATCATTGCTATGAGTTGCACACTGACTCTGTGACCCGGGAGAAAGCTGAACAGAGATGCCAAGACAAAGTGGGAGGTCTTTTAGCGGCTGTGGATCGAGAAGACATACAACAGGTCAAACAAAACATACAACACAGGGCCCGTAGTCTGGTACATGCTAAGAAATATCGTAGGCTTCAGATTGGTCGGGATGACCAATCTGAAGCCTACGATATATCGTAGCTTGTACGTGAATACGGGCCCTGTGCTTCAAAGTATTTTAACGTTGGCGTGCTTAATATATTTAAATGATGATTTGTTTCACAACCACCAGCTCACTGGACTGTGTCAGTCAATCCAGATTTTTAGAAAAAATGTGTTTATAAATATTGCAGACGTAACTGATATAAGAGTAACTTGAATCAATCTAAAATGAATGTTTTGTTCTTACTTACTTTTGTTATTATGGCACTAGGTGAGATAAATATTACATCTTCATGATCTAAAATTTGAATCATGATCATTTAAATATTTAGTATGCCTAAAAATGGCATTGGCTTGAGCTTTTAAAATATGTAATGTATGGCTATATAATTGGTATGCCTATTACGAGATTACAGATGTGTGTCGGCATTCGATCATTGAATATATGAATGCTGTAGGCTAAGTAGAGATTTGCAGTATTTTGTCAAACTTTAAGTCTGGCATACCATGGACTCGGTATCATCCCTATCATCAGAACATGCAGAAAGGGTATACAGATTGATATAGCCTATTTAAAATGTAGCTGTCTTCACTTGGTGATTTTGACATGTCTCCAGAAAATTGCAGAAGATGTAGTTCAAGCTAGTGGGCACTTGACCTTGTTTTGAGACATATATAAAGTTTTATGACGGTTTTTACATAATTCGACCCTGCCAATTCCAAATCCGATGAGTGCCAGATTGTAAACCTTGAGCTATTTTCACAAAACGTTAAATTCAAAATGGCCGTCAAAATGTAATAAAAATGAATTTCTATTGATTTATCATTTTGCTATGTGTGATTTATGGTTTCTAGGTGACTTGGCATCGATAAATTCATTTCTTGGCTTTTTGAGATAGTTTGAACTATATTTGAACTATATTTGACATATAAATCCAAGATGGCCGTCGTTCTTTTATTTCTGAAAAAATAATCTTGGTCTGTCACCTAGATATGTGTAATTTATGGTCTCTAGGTGTTTTGTGGTCGCGACATTTATTTCTTGTGTATTTTAGATAAATTGACACATGTTTCAACCCATAATTCCAAGATGGCCGCCGTTTTTCTCACTTATAAAAACTATTCTTATTTTATCAGTTACATAATATTGTTTATCGTTTCCAGGTAACTGTTGGTCTTTAAATTCATCTCTTGTTTATTTTGGATAATTTGACCAATATTTCAAACAAACAAGATAGCAGCCGGTTTTTTCATTTATGACATAGTATTATAGTATAGGACTAGTAAACTGAAAAAAATGTATCAGAGACTGAGAAATGATGATTTTATTTTTAATATTTTGAGCAGGAAAAATTGAAGATGGTCGCCATCATTTTTAAAAAGCAAAATAACATTGGCCTATGTTGGTCTAAATTGATATATTGCCTATTGTTATATGATATAGTGATTTACTGATACTTCAGACCAGCAAACGTATTCTGTATGACCCTTTCATGGTTAATTTAGTTGTCAATGTATTTTATGGTTTAACTGCAAACTCATTTTGTTCCAGATCAGCCTTAAATCACATGTTTTTCGGGACAGGCCAACCACTGGATCCCTATGTAATTATCACTGTGTATGTCTAGTTTCGTTGTGCATTTATTCAGCAGATGGGCTACAAACCCTCGCGGCGAGAAGGGAGCAGGGTTGTATGTTTACATTCGGTATAATACACACTGTGCTATGACGCCATCAGTGCCCTGACGGCACAAGCAGGGGCCTCTTTATGTCTGCTTCTTGTCAACAAGCATACGTGAGATAACTTCACGGTGTCATGAGTGTCGGGCTTGGTGTCGGTCACTGATCACCAAACTTACTCAACCTGGACGGGATATAAATTCTTTCACAGTCTACTAGTTTTTAATCATCACAACTAACTAACGTTTAAGCAGGTAAATTTTCTATAATAACGATACGAGAAAAGATATTGCTTTCGGCATCAGTTTTTTTATGTTTCGGGCAATTACACACCAGTTGCCAAGATTTCCGATGAGTGTGTATTAGAGCTGTAGTACAAAGGGCCAGCATGTATTCGTACGGAAGCTCATTAGGGTAGGCTTGGACTGATGCTGTTAAAACTAAATGGACGATTGTCTTCATGTTCTGATAGTATTTGCCGTTATTAAGACGGCGATCGTTTGACAATTCTGTCATTCCGAGTTGTCAGTCGGAAGGAGGTTATAATATATAAATGAAACACAATTTAGTGAACATTGATCCGGTGTTGGGCCAATGCATTGATCCTATTGCAAGACAGGAGTGTTCGTGCGAGCGCTGGGGAATGGGGTCAGATGCAGATGGGATAACAATTGGGCTAATATTGTCTCATGCACAAGTCGTTGGTTTGACGCCAGCCCAGCATCTGCAGATGGTGGACCAGCATCGTACCAACGTGGGACATAAGCAAAGTTGGTGTGCGCTGTATTCAGATGGTACAATAATTGGGCCAACAGTGTGTCCTAAGATGATGGACCGGCATCGTGCCAACATATGTTTCAAATAATAATGCCATGCCTATCATTGAGAGAGGAGGGACGGTATGTAGCTATTAAATTCAGGCAATATAAGCTACTATTATTTTACCTCTCTGAATTTCACTTGGCCTAGAGCTGTAATTAATTACTAAGTCGTGACTAGCTACCGTCTTATGATACCGTTTGGTGATAGATTCGTTCTGTGCGAGGCTGGGCTGCGTTCTACCATGTGATCAGACGCTTACCATTGATTTGCTCAGGCGCGAATTTTCAAATTCACTCTGCCTATGTTGTGGGCCAGAGAGAGGTATTTTTGCACTGTATAAGTCGAACCCTAACCGAGAGGGTGTTTTTCTTTTGTATATATTGTCAACGCAGCTGCATGTCCCTCTGTGTATAATAAACTGTGTATCAAGCCTCAAGTGTCCAGGACTCCTGACTTGCGTCTCTGCCAAAACTTTCCGAAAGTCATCATGAGTCACCATGACTTTTAACAGAAGCAGTAAGAAACGTTCCAAGACTAGAATCCCAATTGTATGCCTTTTGTTACCTAAAGGTAAATACTGTTGATCTTAGATAAAGTGTTGATCTTTGGTAAAGTGTTTGGTAGTGAAACAAACGAGTCATGTTTTGCTCACACTTGACATCTCAGCCAGTGTTTGGCAGGAAAAAATTACACATTTTGAATATATCATTTTTTCTACAGTGCTACACAGTTAGGTGCTGTAATACAATACAGTAATTATTTAACTTTATCAAATATCCAGATAAATATACACTCATTTATTTCTAGATATATATTCTTTAATGTCTATGTATTTATGGTATGGTAACAGGCGTTGATGGGTCTACTGGTGGATCAGAGCGTCTCTGAGGCGTGGATAGGGGGGCGTATGGAAGATGATGACAAAGTTATTCCTCAATACACTGACTCTGTCCCGATGAAGCTGTGGCGATGGGAACACAGTAAGTGGACACCAGCCCAGCATATGTGAGCAAATACGATTTAAATTACACAATTGTTATAATTGTTTACAAACCCGCCAGCGGTACATGCAATCACTCGATTGTCACTCAGATCAGTTTTATTTGCAATGTTGTCGGCACTGAGTAGAAATCAATGAAACAGATAATTTATTATTTTGAATTGTATTTTTCCGATGTGAATATAAATAGCCAATTCATTAGCAGTTTGCGGTTTTTATTTTGTATTCCTAAATTATTATTAGTCTAGTATTTTAACAACATAATTTTAAATTTACTAATGGTGGATAGCCCTACAAAATAACATATCTGACTATGATGTAGGCTATTTAGCACGTGAATATTTAAATTGAATAGCTATGACATGGATTTAGCTCAGGCGTGAATCCATCATTGGCCAAAGTGGTAACATCTATAACATCAGTTTGTCAGGCTCTATGAATGTGATTGTGAATATTGATTGTAACGTCACTTTCTTAATGATAATGGCAATTTTGCCAAAGAAGGAAGATCGAATTCAGGACTATGCCCTACCGAGTGTTCATGTGTTATTTATAGAATGCATAGTGCACAGTACCATAGACTGCACTGCATCTTTCAGACCTTTGAACAGTGTATAGCACTGTATATGCACAACCTCCATATCAAATATCCGACCCAATCCGAATTAGAACACAGTACGTCTGAGTTTCGCGCCACAACAGGTCATCAGGTCGGCCCTCGAATGATGTGATTGTGCTGCCCACAGTGGTTATTTTCTGCAGATTTATATATAGGCCAAATATACCGTTTTATTGAATCCAGTATATTAGAAACAGTCAACAAAACAAAACTAAATAGTCATGGGTAGGATTTCTCTCAAAATAGTTTATGTTTATTATGTTCATTTAGGCCCTATTATATCTTTCTAAGTACGTTTACGTATGTATAATTATAGTACGTTACTGTGTGTGTATATGACGTAGTCTCTTTTTTCTATTTTAGAATGTACACAGTGTGCCAACAACCTCAATGGTAAGTACATTAATGGAGACTACGCTGATGATCAGCAGATTATTCTGATTTCCTTTTTGTTTTGATTATACTTTGAAGGTGTAATTTGAGATTCAATTTGGGATTCAAATTATTCAAAAAATGAAGGGGTGATTAATTTGTCCTGAAATCCGATTAATGTCATTTTTTCGGTAAGAAACCTTCCAAATTATCAACAACCTAACCATTGTTACATTGCCAGCTGGATATATTTTTGTTATTATTAACTGATATGCAGCCGACTCATATATGTACGTTGAGATTATTGTAAAATCATGCATCATTTTTTATATGATTTCTATGATTGAATTTATTTTCCAATGCTTATCGTATCAGTAGGCTGTCCGGTTAGTCTTGCGAAACTGACTGCCACATTTTGCAGTAAAAATGGTACGATTAACTTTAAAACCACCACACTATTATTCGAGAGGTATTATACAATCGGGCATTTCGAAAAAAATACTTCAACTTTGGAGTTCTGCAGTGGAAACTTTGTGCTGTCACAGTTATCGTCATAGAAAGACAAGGCCACACAATATTCATTCACAAAGATCACATGTAAATGAGTGATCCAGGGGCGTGCCCAGGGGAGTTTTTTGGTTACCTGGAAACCCCCTCCCATCTGATCTAAAACAAAAATGTTTATTTATGAACAGTTCTGCTATTCACGCATTCCATGCATGGTTCTTATAAAACACAATGATTCACCCCCGATATGTTATGAAGCTTGGTTATCACATCTTGCCAAGTCAATGTCAGATCCGTGCAGACCGTGTGTCTGGCCTTGACAACATGCAAGTCAATGTCAGATCCGTGCAGACCGTGTGTCTGGCCTTGACAACATGCAAGTCAATGTCAGATCCGTGCAGACCGTGTGTCTGGCCTTGACAACATGCATACACTGCAACCATAGGCGGAGAGCTGGGTGATGACAACATGAATATTAATCAGCTTCTGTGAATGATGTCAACGGTCCTGTAGCTGCAGAGTAAAAGGTCACACTCAAGTCAGCTCACATATTTGTCTGAAGTTGATGTGACTGGTCAGAGAGAACTTGGTGATGTGCGCATATCATATAGTCGCTGGTTCAAGGAGTTTGCCTGCGGCATACAATTTGATAGTTCTCTGTTGCCAGGGTGTGTTGTGTGTACATCATGTTGCTCTCAGACATTGCTATAACAGTAGTAGGCCTACCAATAAGGAGACAAATTCAACTGTCGACATTTATTTGACATAGCAGTTGAGTGTAGTTGTTACACATACGCTAATGCTATAACACACATTGAACCTGTCACAATACGTTTTCAGGTACTAAATAATCTAAATCCAATTTATGGAATCTACGTTTTTTATGTTTACTTTAACATTAATTGGTATAACGTCATCTGCCCATTGAATAGTTCTCAGCAATACTGTCAGAAACTTGTATTGATTATCGGTATTTTACGTAAATGGTGTCTAATAATAATTAGTTCTGCCACATGGAATTTGCACAAGGCTGTTATGGTGAATGGACTGGAAATCCAGATTTTCACCATGATCCAGGAATGACCGCAGAACAAGAGAACAATATGACACCAGAGTTGTGTGCTGACGCATGCAGAAATGCCTCATTTCTCTTTGCAGGATTAGTGAGTTTACAATCTTTCAGTTATTCTAGTCAAATCAGTTTAGGATTTGAAACGTCCACACAATTGGGTTTATGTGAAGCGGTAGATAAAAGGATTAGGTCTTTTTTTTTAATATGACTCGTGTTCTTGTGGCAATATATATAATATCAATATTGCCATGAACTTGTCAATACCAGGCTCACGTTTAGGCTCACGTTGTTATTCATTCTCACCGATCACAACCATTGAGAAGAGACCTAAGCCTACTCACCAAGGTGATATGTTATACCTGGTGTAAATCTGCTCATCACAATGGTAATGCCAGTTTAACTGACACATTCACAGACAGTACTATATTGCATCCATTTGAAGCTGCAATTTTCAATTTTAAGCGAAAACACACTGAGCAATTGCATATGCTTATAGGTCATTAATAATATATTTCATAAATTGCATGTAAATTATTTGGTAGCTGCAATTTTCAATTTTGAGCGAAAACACACTGAGCAATTGTATATGCTTATAGGTCATTAATAATATATTTCATAAATTGCATGTAAATTATTTGGTAACTGAAAACTTATAATGATAGTTTAAACGTTTAAAGACGTCTTCAATAGGCCTATGTTTAACAATGCATTTAATTTGTTCTACGTTTGAAATCTTATTTTGGAACATTAGAACACTTTGTTGTTCGTGTACCGAATTAAATTTTCTATTTAAACGAGGCTAGTCATCTCTATAACATGATTAGCGATAGAGGCTTACCCCCATAAAACATTGTCTAATGGTATATTACAAGTACTTTCAGTCGTAGTATCTATAGCTTAAGGATTAATATAACTGATATAATATGATATCCTACAGCAAAAATACAAAGAATGCCGATGTGGTAACTATTTTGGCTCCTATGGCGAGGCAAGTCCATGTAACAACCGGTGTACCGGGGACCTGAATAAATGGTGTGGAGGTAAAGTTCATAATTCAAAATAAATTAAATAATTAAGCTTATTTTATTTGATTAATTCTTCAATATATGATTTAGTAGTTTAATAATGAAATACTACCGCCCATAGAAAGGTATACAGGCTGGTAGACTGAATCTCAATCCATGTAGTAATTCATATTTACTTAATGTTTATTGTTTACCAAACTGTCACCTCTATATTCTTAGATAAAACACTGTAAATTAAACAGAAAAAAGTCACACATATTACCACGTCACACATGTTACCATGTCACACATGTTACCACGTCACACATGGTACCATGTCACACATGTTACCACGTCACACATGGTACCAAGTCACACATGTTACCATGCCACACATGTTACCATGTCGCACATGTTGCCATGTCACACATATTACCATGTCACACATGTTACCATGTCACACATGCTACCATGTCACACATGTTCCCATGTCACACATGTTACCACGTCACACATGTTACCATGTCACACAAGTTACCATGTCACACATGTTACCATGTCACACGTGTTGCAATGTCACACATGTTACCATGTCACACATCTTACCATGTCACACATGTTACCTTGTCACACATGTCACACATATCGCCATGTAACACATGTCTCCATACCAGTCAGTCATATTTGCCACTAAATCTCTGACGATATTATATATAGATATATACTTATTTGTTTTTCAACAGGAAATGGTAGAATTTCTGTATACAGCTCTAAGATGCCAGGTAAGACTATTTAGTTATTTTTTCAAATAACACACTCGGGAGTTTGTGACAAATATTGTTACCCGCAAATAAATAACAATGAATGACATTCGTTGATTAGTTCTTTGGATCATTTGGATGATCATATATAATATGAGCTATTATACTTGCTCTGAACATCATTGTCTTCTTGTAGAGGGCACGATAGTTCCTACATGACTTTTACATAAAATAACTCATAAGCGCTATATAGTAATTATCCAATAATTTTTTATATTTTCGTTTCATTATTATGTGAGATAGTAATTGAAATTATCCTATTCTAAATATGTGTGCAATGTTTCAGAGCAGTACAGTATATGGAAAGAGAAAGAACCTAAAGTCGGGGACTCGTGGGAGCATTGTGGTACCCTTTATAGAGTTAGCTACGAATCTGGAGACAACTATGAATTTGTCAACTACAAATGCTATGAAACACGTACATTCATTTGCGAGTTGCGTAAGTACCATAAGGGATCCTGTTTATTGAAACATCAAGTGATTTACATTTCATATAATGCTTCATTAAATAAATCATCTATTTATTGGGATCATAAATACCGAGCTTTTGCAAATCCCTCATTGTTGTCATAATTTTCGATAATTGATGAGTTCTTCTAATAATTGACAAATATTTAAAATAAATCATATAGCATTTTGTATTTTCACACAATGACGTTTGCACTATTAATACCAGTGCCATACCACACCAATGCTATATCTTCGAATAGACCCTGAAATAATTACGTTACTAAATATCAGTTCGGATAATGCAATTGTGCGAGTTATTTTATTTCATTAATATTCATTTGAGCTTGAAAACTGCCTTTGCCTTTTTTTCATTAAAATGTTGAAGTTTCTTTTATTATTCTTGCGATGTCAAATGTTTGAAGGTTGACTTGACATCAACGTTATCACGTTAACTCGATTTCCATTACTGACGGCAAATTAAAATCAATTGCCCACTGATCAAGCTGATATAGAATACCGACACATTTTAATATGTTGTTTTAGCTCTTCCTATTTGTGATGACAGTCAAGGAAGTGGAGTGTACAGGATTGTACTCGGAGAATGCCTGTATTTCAGCCATCCAGTCGAAGAGGAAAAAACATGGTACGATGCCAAGCAATTTTGTGCCAACAGAGGAGGTAATCTACTCTTCGATAAAAGTGAGGAATTCCACACTGATCTGAACATGGAGATGTTGGATTTATATGAAGGAGGCAATTTAGGAGAATCCACCTGGGTAGGACTGACTAAATTCATCTGGTACTGGCCTTCAGGTATGAATGACATGTGAGGTGTTGTTCCTTTCTAATATATATTTGTAGCAACGCTGACCCAACTTCTTTCGTTTGTTGGTTATATATTCGCTCATATCAAACTTATCGGTTTCACTAAATCTCAATTTAATCAGGGACAATTAGGCGATTTTTTAGCAAAACGTAAAACAAATTCCTTACCAAAAAATTATTTACCATGACATAGTATAGGGTCTGAGCTAACTTCTGACAGTTTGTTTACGCTGTGATAACTTTTATAGATAACTTTTAATATGGCTGTAATGATTTCTTCAGTGTCCAAGATCAGTTCGTTTGTGGCCAAGGTCACCTTTGTAGTGGCTCAGATAACGTTTAAAGTGGTTTCAGTGGCTGACATCAGTTTGTTGGTGACCAAGATTACTTTGTAGTGGCTGAGATAATTCTTAAGGACGATGTGATCACTTCTTATGTGGCTAAGATCACTTTTGTAATGGCTGAGATAATCTTCAGTGACTGACTCCAGTTTGTTAATAGCCAAGATCACCTTTGCAGTGGCTGAGATGATTATTAGGGAGCATGTGGTCACTTCTTCAGTGGCTAAAATCTCTTATGTAGTGGCTGAGATAACTTTGAAAGTGGTTGTGGTCACTACTTCAGTGGTCAAGATCACTTTTGTAGTGGATGAGACAACGTTTAAAGTGGCTGTGATCACTTTTTTCAGTGGCCAAGATCAGTTTTGTAGTGGCTGCGATAACTTTTAATGTGGCTGTATCTTCTTCGGTGGCAAAGTTTATTTTTGAAGTGGCTGATGTATTTTTAAAGTGGCTTCAGTGGCTGACATCAGTTTGTTAGTGGCCAAGATCAATTTTGAGATAATTATTAACGAGGATGTGATAGCTTCTTATTTTTTCTGCTTGATAACATAGCTAATCGTTTTCTACGTTTTTTTTCAAGCTAGATACACCAATTAGAAGTAGATTTCCGAAGGTGCACGGGAACCCTATTTTTTCGACTAGACTAAAAGGCTTATCAAAGCCACATGCAAAGGGTATAAAAATAATTTTAAATACTAGCAAAAAAATGTGAAACATAAAAAAATAGAAAAACACAAAATGGAAAGTGAAATGAAATGTAATTGAGACAAGACTACAGACAGACGCAAAAAATGTTCCATCAATGAAACATTTGGCGGCCATTTCGTTTTTTATGTCGTTTATTTATTGTGAAACAACTTGCAATCCTTTAGTCAGCACATTTGTAAACAAATTGATGATTAATTATCACTCCCTATGTTATTTCTGTGAGATTCTCGGCCATTTTGGATTTCACCCTCCTAAAAATCCTCCCATGAATATCCAGGGTAAACAAATTTTGTATGGCTAGTCCAGACCTTATACAATACCGTGGTACAACAATAGTCTGGTAAGGAATTTGTTTTTGGTTTTTTTCTAGCTTCCCCTGACTAATAGGCTACGCTGTTGCACAGAATACTGTAATTTTGGTGTCATGTTTGCTAAACAAATGTTCTAGTTGCCATATCCAATATCTCTCAGTTTCTACTGTAAAAGTTTATCTACATTAAGATTATATTGTATTATGAAAAAAACCTGGAAAAACCCCCATTTGTTTGTTACAGGTAACGATTTGACATACTTTCGTTTCGGGTCGGGTCAGCCAGATAAACATCAGCGCTGTATGCACATGAAAGACGACAACCTATGGTATTCTGATGAGTGTGAAGCTACCGATACGAGAGCTTTTATTTGTCAACAAGGTTAGTACTGTATCGTGTATTCTTGTGGATATAAATGTTAGCTATCATATTGGAAAATATCTCGACCGTGCTCATTAAAATAGGTGACATGTAGATAATTATGTTCAGGAAGTCGGGCCATTGATGGTTGGTTGACAAATAACAATACTGATAGCTCTGACTTGAGTTTCGCATCTTCCACTGCTTTGGAAGCTTACATTTTCTAATCTTTTACTATATATCTCTAGAACTTCTCTATAAAATCAAATGATCCCAAGTAATATATACTTTGGGAAATGCGATATATTCTTCCATTTTGTCAATAAATCATTTTTAGTCCGCCTTTTAATTTTAATTAAAAAAGTGGGCTATTGCAATTGAAGTTAGGCGTCGGCAGCGTTGCGTCGGCGTCGGCGTTAACACTCCCTTTTGGGCACGATAACTTGAATAGTTTTCTCATGTATCCTGCCTAAATTTGTTATGCATGTTACAAATGACCAGTTCTCTTACAAAAATTTTTGTGCATGTTACTAATAGCAGTTCTCAGACAAGTTCAATAATGGCTAAAAAAAAATTAAATGACCGATTTATTGCGATATTTCGCATTATACATAAATAATTTGACCTTGTGGGCGCGATAAAATAAAAGTTTTTCATTTAGCCTGCTCAAATTTGTTATGCATATTACTAATGAACAGTTCTCGGACAAGTTCGATAACGGCTGAAAAAAATCAAAATGGCCGATTTATTGCGATTTTTTGCATTTTACGGGGATCATTTGACCTTGTGGGCGTAATTACTTCAAGTTCAATAATGGCGGCGGGCTATCGTCGGGTGTGCTGTTGTTTAAATGTACATGTACATGTGATTTTCCTTCATAATGTATGTTATTTATATTTGTATCAAAAAATATAGTTGCATCTCTTTACAATTATGATTTACCCTTGTAAGCCGCCATCCGTTTATCTTCTTCATTGTGTACTGTTGCACACACCAAGCCATTTATGGCCCGAGTTTAATAAACTATTGTCTATTTTCTTTTCACTTTGAAATTTGAATTTCAGCCGTACATCGATGTGAATAAAGCGATCCGATTTGACGGTACATGCTGTATTAGCCTGAATGCGACATGAAAAAAGGGTGGATCATTCAACTTGCAAAGTGATCTTTCTTATAATTAATTTTCACCTTATGGAAAATATAATTTCCAGATTGTATTGCGTAGAAAACATTCGTGAAACAGCATGTTTTCAAATTGCCAAATATTTATATTCTGTACAAATATTTTCAAAATTTCATGTAAATTGTTGTATAGTCGAAATTGCATGAAATTACATAACGCCATCACAGTTACAGTATTAATACATTAACTAATACGATTTGAAGTGACGTATATGTTATGTATGCTAACTATGTTGTTATCAAGGGTAGATCTAATCCCTATGTTGAAACGTGTCTAATAAGTACTGAATATAAGCTGTTGTTATGGTTTAAAAAAAACAATCACTATCCACAGAACTATCTGGATCATATACTAGCCTGCAAACTACAACGCAGAATGAGCTGCATAAATCAACAGAGTCACCAATCTTGTCAACGTATGGAATGGAACCAGTGACCACACAGAGTTCACCAACAACTCAAGCTTCTGTTGATGGTTGTAAAGACCTGAACGGACAATGGACATCTAAGCACACATCAGAAAGGCTGACCCTGATTCATAATGCAGATGACAGTCTGGACGGCTTGTATAACCCATGTCCCAACTGTGGATGGTTGGGTGTTGATGGGAGTAAGGCAATCATAGAGCATACATTAGGCTTCGTGGTGATTGGTCAGGGTGGTGATGTTGTCATATCATTGGCAGGTAGGCTTACGGTAGTTTATTATATTATAAGTGAATCCTAAATTCGAGTAATGCCATGCAATGGAACACAATGCAATATTAATAGTACAGCAACAGAGG
Source organism: Flabesymbios commensalis (assembly GCA_964017125.1). Taxonomy (NCBI): domain Eukaryota; kingdom Metazoa; phylum Annelida; class Polychaeta; order Terebellida; family Flabelligeridae; genus Flabesymbios; species Flabesymbios commensalis. The sequence continues at coordinate 135,218 of CAXHKU010000089.1, forward strand.
GACTAAATGTTGGAGGCACCGGCGCCACAACATTTGACCACATGTCTAGAATTAATGCCAGAACTCTCTGGATACAGAATCTTGTTGATAACATTGACGGATATTTAAGCGGACTGATAGATTTACATTTGTGTACACTTACCAAATTTTCGATAAAATATTCCATAAATGTGATCTTCACGTCTATCTTACTTTATCATAATGCTGGGCCATCCAAATAGAATAATGGTGAATTCAGTTTTTTCTATCCATCAAAGAGCTATTTTGAATATTGTTCTCGTAATTTTTATTATTTTTATTTTCCGTTTTTTTCCCCTTTTTAGCAAATAGTTTATGACAACAGGTTCATGTATGTATGAAAGTCTCCATGAGCAGTACCATGTGATACAGATACATAGGCCTACTATAAGTCTGAGTTAGATTGATTTTTCGAATTATGTTGATTTTTGCTTGATTTTTCGAGTAATAGATCATTATGGCCGTTTTAAAATTCCTCCTGAAATGCATTATTGAACATTAAATATTGGTTCAAATATTTTCAAATGCTACAAAATGGTTCGCATAATAGTCATCTCACAAATATGATTCTAGTCTCTAATCTTACTTTCTAATGTTCAGAAAGAGTGTTGGTATATAATATTCACGAGTAAATTCAACATGACCGCCGCGAAATTGACAAGAAAAGTGGCAAAATAACATAAGAGCATACGTAGGCCCGTTTACGCTCAATTCTATGCGAAAACCTCCATGAGCGGTGTCATCTGGTCACGAGTCAAAATAAATCTAAATTATGGTATTAATTCCTGATTTGTCGCGCAATTAATAATTATGCCTGATTTTGAAAATGGTCGCCAATAAATCGAAATCCATAATTGAACATGGTTTGCCTGATACTCCAGGAGCTATATGGGCCTAATAATATCTGAGGTGGACAACATATACTGTCAAAGGGTGCCATTGTTTTTATATTGACATATACCTAGTAAATGACTAAAAATCCAGTTGGTAGGGCCAAAAATAAAAAAGATGGCCGTCAACCCCACTACCAAAAGTACTGAAATATTTGGAAATACATACCTTGGCCTTGACTCCTTACTTAAGACATATGATTTGGGTCGCTAAACATACATTTCCATAGCCGATGAATCGATTAAAAATACTTTTGATAACTAATTAATACTTGTGTAATATCCAAGATGGCACCCCAAAAAATACGAGAAAGCACATATTTCACTCATCGAACTGATGAATTGAAAATTAACATACCCGAGGACCCTCCGTAGTCTACCGTGATATATTTTAGCACTAAATATCTTATTATTCATGTATTCACCGCTAAAATATTCAAAATGAAAGATTTCACTTCAAAGAACATGTTCAATAATGCGTTTCATAGAAAATCATTAATCTTGGATTCCGTCGTAAATATTATTTGCTGATACTCAAATACCGGAACAAACATTAAAATGTAAGATTAGAAACCAAAACCGAGTTTGTGAAACGAAATTTAAGCAAAGCATATTTAATATTTAATTATTTTATTGCGGCCATTACTAAATTTGCTTTTATGATCAATTATCAAAAAAAAAACAAGCATTGATAACCTAATTCAGATTTAAGGGATGTATCAGAACAAATAGTAGCGCTGAACCTTTTGGCTTAAATTATTTGTAAAAAATTAAAGAAATTGATTTTTTTTAATTGCATTATGCGACATACTAAAACTAGCTAAAATAAATCCTCGAGATGGGATGCTACAGCAAAATCATCTTTTTTTATATTGTGATGGAGTGCGAGGGACGTGAAAATCACATTTCAGCGAGTATTTTATCTAAAAATTGGGTACTTGTACAAAAGTGTCAAATTCTCTGATTTCCAGCAATGTCATCAACCAGAGTCTGTATTGACTCCTGGGAACAATTTGGACAAGTTTTTCTAACGCCGGTTTAGTTAACTGCTTAAACTTGCCTCTATCTTGGTGTCTGCTGCTGTACTATAATTATGAGCGTTCAAAAGAGGATGTTTTTTATATTCTGTTTTATGAAGTAAACGTGGCGCCTGCTTGAGTATCGGATAATAAAATTGATAAAATACTTCATCACATACTATATAGTTATTGAAGTATAATATATGTATCCCTTGCCAGATTTGCGTAATTGTTGCAAATTTGAATAAATTGCTTTAAAGAGACTTATACTTCTAAAATTTGAAACTGTAATGATGTTTTCTTGGTAATTATATAAAGTTGCTTAATCTGACAACTGGAGGTGGGGGGGGGGGGGGTTGAGCTACAGTGGTAGATCAGTAAAATATATTATTATGCGTAAGGCAATAACTTCTGGAGGCTCTATTTTGTGGTATTAATTCATTCCTTTTTTTTTTCTCACAAATAGCTGTGAAATTCATTTATACTTTTTTCCCTGTAGGTGAATGTTACATTTGTGACGGAGAAGAAGTGTTACATTTCCACAGACTATCATATGATCTAGACCAGGGCGCAGACGCAGCATGTAACGGCGATGACACTCAAACAACAGTAACGGAGGAGACTGTGTATTACAGGGCATAGATACGATGTGTCAAGCTTCAAGAAAGAAAATGAAAGAAAATTAGCCAGACGAAAACTGACATTGACTTTCAGAATATATTGGAATTAATAAAGTAATCATTGAAACACACGAATGGCAAAGACAACCCGCATTTACGAGCCCCTAACCTTTATTTTGCTGATCACGACTTTTGTCGTTTTTTTTTGTTTTATTTTCTGACCAAACACTGATATTGGGAACAAAATGTGTTTTTCAACATACGGATTTGCAAAAGATATATCCTTAATTATAGTCATTTTTTTTCAACCTGACAAATGATTAATTTTCACCCACTTGAAGTTGTGGGTCGGGGTAGCGAGACACAACCTCAAGTGGGTGAAAATTTAAATAAATTAACTTAGCACGATTATTGTTGATATGAAGGCATCGATTCAATCCACTTTACCAGATTAATTATAGTCAGATTCACATTAAGTTCATCAACCAGGATTATTGAATGTCGAGGATTTCTCAGTCAATTCTCAACCAATTTTCACAAAATTTTACACACACTATTTCCCATTCATGTCGTGACTACCCTGAAAGTTTTGCGAAGTTTTAATATATTGTAGAAGTTAGACCATTTGACATGTATTACAATTCTGAGACGAAGCTAATGGGTTTATAGAGGGCAACATTTTATTTATTTATTTACAACATGTCAAATGGTCTAGCTTCTAAAATATATTTATCAAAACTTCGCGAAACTTTCCGGGTAGTCACGACATGAATGGAAAATAGTGTGCGTAAAATTGCATGAAAAATGGTTGAGAATTGACTGAGAAATCGGCGAAAATCATTCACCACGGTTAATGTGAATCCGACTATAACACAATTTGTTAATTATATCTGCAGCGAGATACAAGTAACACAAATTGTCATCTGTTTTATCGCATCAAAGATATCTCCTAGCCAAGACGAGACATTGACATAATGTAAGTTTGTTTGCGAGGCTGCCACAACATTGAACCAATATTGGAGCATTGTTACGTGGTTCCTGGGGTGTCTTAAACCTCATAACACCATCTTGTTTTTTTCGACAAATGTCAAAATCAGCTTGGAAACCTTTCATCTGCACTGTAGTTCTAATGCCCAATGTGCCATCATTAAAATATTTATATATTTTTTGCAATGTCGAGGAGTTGAAGCCATTAAGCACACCAGTGTGTGGTGTTCTCAATTTAGAATAGCTTTCTCCCCTTTTTGGGATAATTATAAATCAGTGGCCAAGGGGTGGTGGATCACCTACTTCAGCTTGATGGCCTTAACTGCTCGAGTGAATACATAAACATTACGCTTGGATAAAATACAACTCAAAAAGGTATAATCTTCTTTCACATCCGTAAACAATTGCGCCATAATCAAAATAAAATATAAACAATGTTTTGCCACTAAATAGTTATGACGTCACTTCGCAGATTTAAAAAAAAATTGCTAAATTTGCTATATATTTATTATATATTAGAAAAAATGTATATGTTAGGATTAACCTCATCCACCAATTGGTCGAGAAAGGTGCATACATATGTGTGTAGGAAATGGAAAAAAAACTATGTTTTCGGCACATGTGACTGAAATATGTCAATTGGTATACTTCAATTACAATATAATACTACTGTGACTGATCAGAGAGATTAAAGGTGTAGACAACTGTTTAAATTCACGGGACAAGGGTCCCCCAGAAGGCAATAGTGCCCGTGGGTAAGCTAAGGCCCTATTCCATAATAATACTAAATATGCGTTTCATACCCAAAGCCTCATTAAGAGCAAGTTCTCAAATCACAGCAAGTTCATATATACTTGAGCGACATCTATGAGGTAATAATCAAAGCCCTTGTCTTTTGCCCCTACTTGGTCGCCTACTTGCAAACAAACTGACTATATTACTGCGGGGATTTGGAAACTGCTTGACCCCCAAGCTTGAATGTATTGTCACCCAGTAAACACAAAACATTTGTATGACTTTATGCAATGTTGGACCAACGTCGAAGACGTTGGGCCTACATTGCATAAATGTCATACAAATGTCTTGCGTTTGCTGGGCAGGAAAACTTTCTCTCAAACATTGTACATTTATCTAATGTTGGTTCAATGTTGGGCCAGCGTCGCAGACGTTGGCCTAACATCAAAACAGCATTGGATCAATGTCTCGTTTAAGTAGTATCTTGTAATCAGTTCAGTGGCTATAATAATGCCGTCAATCTGTACTCAATAGGCTACTGTTGGCCTACACTTGACCGTCCCAGGCATGCGCGTTTTGAAGCTGAATGATTCTTTAAACACTGTTAAAGATGATAATATTATTCCCACCAAAAAGCTGCGAATTTTTTATATACCCACAGAAGCAAAAAAAAAGTTAGTCGGTATTTCAGGCAAATGTATTTTGTTATAGTTAATTCGTGACCATGCTAGTTTTCGCTACATGGTGTGTGGCCAATTTCAAAAAGATAATTGTTTTTAATAGCCATACTGCTTTTGAATTAACTCAATTTTATTCTATATATAGTTCTCACCGAGTTATCTAGTTTGACACGTCGTGTCTTTTAGAATTTATTTTTTTTATTCCACGGAAATATTCAGACCTGGTGTTTCCATCTTCTATTACTATTTCAGACGAATGGCGAAGACGGTATTTGATATAGCAGAATGTTACAAATAAATTTCAGCCATTACTATTAAGCCCCTATTGTGAAATTATGTGCGCGCATCGTTGGAAAGATTAAAATAATTAACCAGAAAGTTCACTTTCAACCAATGTGTGACTGATGACACCATGATGGTCACCCTGTCGGTATATGTACAATTATTTGATTACGTGTTAAACTTAGCTCAATATTTTTCAGCTCATAAATGCACCACGAGAAACCTTGTATTACATTTTGTATTGTTCCAATTGGTCAATAAAAATCCGCTTATACAGATGCATCACGTGGCATCCCAAGAAACAACATCCGTTGAACCAATGGTGGATCAGCACCGTATACAATAGACCAACATAAAACCAACATTGGGTCAACGTCTCGTGTTTTATGGGATAATTACAACACAATTAATTGAATAAAAATATTCGAACACAAAAATGACGATCTTACATTTGAGATATTTGAGATATTATTATACTTATATATTTTAAAAGCATATACCGTGATAACTGTTGTTTATACGCGGGCTGATTTACTAATCGATTAGTAAGACAATTATGCAGTGGCTATTCCATCTAATCTGGATATAGTGGAGTGAAACTAATCGATTAATGTCATATATCCATCCCAGTATATATGACATAGGTGCATGTAATGACACAGATGAAGTGGAGGCCAAGCTTGTTTCAGATAATTGTAACATAATCTAGGACACACATTTTGGTAAGGATTCGTGTCCATTGTTATTATCGAATTTCCAGCTAGCACGATGTGTTGACACAGTGTTGTTTTAAGGTTGGTCCATCGTCGAACCAGTGGACCAACATAAGGATACTACCAGGTCAACATTTCGTGTTTGTTGGGTTGAATTGTATGGCTGAGAACGGTCAAAACTCAGTAACTGACCTATAATAAAATATGAAATGTACATATATCTAGCATAAAATATATTAATAGTTGTAATATATAGCTTACCTTTCTTTGATTTTTAATAGATATATTTGCAAGAAGAAATATCGAGTGGGACATCTTTTTATCGGCCAGCGTTTCTTCTGCAATATTGTTGTTGGAAAAAACAGCATATACATTTGTTTTTAATCTACCTTCACTCCACTTTTGCCAATGGTCCCGGATGGCACATTTTATTTCTAGCAATTTTTTTTAGTAAGATAAAAACATTTGGCGATCGATTAATAAAAGAAAAATATCCACTTGCACAATCTTGGAATTTGTCCTCACCTAGATAATACAAGATCGAATTGTTCAGAGAAAATCAACCTACATCAACTTCATTGATTTCGAAAAAGCATTCGACTGGATAAATCGTGACTTTTTGCTCAATAAACATACTATGAACAGTATTGACGGAAAAAAATATTTGGCTATAAATCCTTATATTGTCAAACATCGCCGTATGTAGAGCCTAATAATATATTATCTAACTCTTTTAACACTAAATCGGGAGTGCGACAGTGGGATAATTTATCCCCCACTTTATAATATTCTCATCTTTTATACGCTGAAGACTATATATATTCTATGAAAATACACGAGAAAATGCTACTTCAGGCCAAGTCTGTACACTGTTGAGGAAAATATTCTTGGATAATATATGATGCACATGTCCTATGCTGTTTTTTATTGCATGTATCTATTTTCCAGATAACATGATCGAGATCTTGATATGCCTCACAGCTGGGGTTTTAAGTACAGTTGTGGCTCCTCTGGTGGAATCCAAGGCAAGTGTCAAATGAAGCTATGGATCGGAGACCACTAGGAAACATTGAGCAAGGAATGGTGAATGTGGGAAGGAAGAGTGTCATCCATATTGTACAGACACTAATATTTTCCTCATAGCAACCAATATCAAATAAGAATGTGGAGAGAGTTTTGCATCGCCCAGCAGAGAGACATCCGCTCCTACGTATGAAAGTAACGAAACAGATTTGTGACGGAACCGTTAGTGTCTGGTTTGTACCCATGGACAAAATTAATATTAAAATGGAAGAACTCCCGGATAAAGTATGGCTCGATGTGATGAATAAAGAACTCTCAGTGGCGGAAATAAATCTGGAAGAAGGCTCCTTGTGGCATGTGAAGTTTTTGCCAACCATTAACCGGGAAGAGACAGATGGTAGCTTATCAATGCGCCCTGGTATTCAACATGTCATATCTAATACTAATTCAATGTTACATCTATGTAATGAAGTTTTATCAAATTCGGAAGATGAATTGAAAGGAATTACAAAAGTAGAAAAGCTGGAGTCGTTACCACTCCCTGCGTCTTTATGTGATATAGCTGACATAACAAACACACTTCCTGTTTCACTCAAATTCTGTCAACTATTCGATAGCTTAATTCCATACATCTTGGGGGCGATTGTGAGAAAATTAGTACTCAAAGATAGAACTGTGTGGATCAACAAGATAAAGAATAATCCTAGCACTGTTCCTCAAACTGGTGCTATTCCAATGGTCTTTAACAAAAGTGAAACCGAAAAGTTTTTAAATTCATGTAAAACTCATTCTGTGTCACCTCTTGCAGCTTTCAGACTGCATCATTGATAATATTAACTAATCAATTAAATATTCACGGAGAAGTAGAATTCGACACAACTGTCAATCTTCGTCCATTATACATTGAGCGTAAGGCAAGCAAAATATACCAAGAGCTACATACTTAACATGTCTTGGTTGTAGGGTTAAAGTTACAGAGGAAAACGAGCAAGTTGATTTCTGGAATTTGCTAAATGTTGCAGACATGCTGTTCATCAAGATTTGCTGGCTCGCGCAGAGAAAAGAATGCAGTTACTTTCTATTCTAAAAACGGTGTGGCGTGAAGTTATGGTCTCAAAACCCGAAAATGTCACCTCCCTAATCAGATTTGGAAACTTTGGGAACTGTTCATGTTTGGATAGAAACGACGATTCTTGTATTCGAGATATTGCTATATATGGCACCGCTTCGAGACCTAGACCACTGTGCCGGCCTCCTTTATTTTGAAAAAAAGCGTTTTTGCTGTTGTTAAAATAGGGCTGGTAATGGCTGGTATGGGGTCACTTATCAGGGGGTTATTACACGTGAGATTGGGGAACTGCAAGCCGCTAATTGCTATCGCAATTATCGACATGTAGTGGATGAAGATGAATTGAGGTGGGTGAACAAATAATACCATCATACCAGAACACGTGCATTTCCATTAAATGACCACCATTATCCCTGGGTCCTGGCATGCTCTCAGGCCTGAGAGCCAAAGAGTTTGCAATTAAAGCTAAGATATGGATGGGATGGAGGTTAAATATATTTGAAAAAAATATGACGGAACTAAAAAAACCTTACACAATAGATTATGTCTGAAAGTATACATTTTAAAATGTATTATGGAAATCTAAAAGCTCTGTGAATGTAACATACATTTTTTGTACAAGATTGCGACCAATGCCAGAACATTTTCTAACATCTATGAAAACCTAAATCATGTGTCTCCAAGCTGAAATAGGATTTTAAAGGGATTTTTAAAACTTTTGCAATTGTCACCCATTTTTACAATAGTTAGTCGGTTTATTTCAGGTCAAACTAACTCTAGCCCAATATGTATGAGTCCATTTGTTTATACTAGATAACCTGTCGCATACAATATGTTCCTCTTAAGACCTTCCGGCGTGTTCCTATTTGAAAATAATCACGTTTGTCAAAATCATGTTTTTACAATGGAAAAGATTTGGTAGCCCTACTTATGAAAATCGATCAGGTTGAGTAGGGGAAATTAATGAGGGTAATTGAATTTTAAATGGCCATTGGCCATCATCTGGGTCAAGATCTCGATGTGTGCCTGCAACATGGTGAAATAAACCTCCTGTGGCCTATGATCAAAATAATGTGACAAGTTAAGTTGTCGCACTGCTGTGTACCAATGCAAATAAAAATACACAGGTAAAAACTTTACAAACAACAAAGGGACAAGTAGGCCGGGGGCCGGATCTAGCCCTCGTACTCACAAAAGCTAAGAATTTTTCACTGCGATTTTTATTTAGCTTGATCATTGGGACATAGCGAGTTTTGGTTCTTTTTTGCCAAACAGGACGCTTTAAGCCCTAGGGCCTATTTCACCATTTTTTAGAAGTACACCAAAATAAAATTGACAGCAATTCGAAAAATTGTTCAAAATGGTAGTAGTTTTATTTATTGTTTTAGTCATAGCCCTCGGCCATATACACATGTAGGTCACTGAAAAATATTTGCGACCAGATGTCATTTTAAATATTTTATCAATACGGGCGCCTGAAAAAAACAAACATTATAAAATATCTGTCAAGTTTGTAAATCTGTCATTTTTGTTGAGTGCTACTTAGAAGTAAAGTAATTCGCAAAAAGTGTCCCTATCATGTCCACAGGGGACTGGAAGGTAAAGTTAAAAAAAATCTAGGGCCATTTTTTTCTATAACTACATATTTAGGATACATGCGTCTTAATCGCTAACCCTAATTTGCGGTAAAATTCAACTGTTCTGATATTTCGGCCTCCAGTAGGCTCCTATATAGTACTTTTCTTTACAGGTGGTACAGCCCTGAAGCCACATAAAGATAATCTGAAAGCTATTTTAAAGTCAATCTGGCACAAAATAGGAAAATTTTGGTAGTAGTTTTATTTATTTTCACTATTGTTTTAGTCATAGCCCTCGGCCATACACACATGTAGGTCACTGAAAAATATTTGCGACCAGATGTCATTTTAAATATTTTATCAATACGGGCGCCTGAAAAAAACAAACATTATAAAATATCTGTCAAGTTTGTAAATCTGTCATTTTTGTTGAGTGCTACTTAGAAGTAAGGTAATTCGCAAAAAGTGTCCCTATTATGTCCACAGGGGACTGGAAGGTAAAGTTAAAAAAAATCTAGGGCTATTTTTTTCTATAACTACATATTTAGGATACATGCGTCTTAATCGCTAACCCTAATTTGCGGTAAAATTCAACTGTTCTGATATTTCGGCCTCCAGTAGGCTTTTATAATTAGGTTAATTCGACATGCTATGGGTATTTATCATTATATTTATTATACATGAATCTCATATTGGCTGTATTTTTGTTTCTAAAATACTA